>VYXF01009084.1:0-11525 GCA_013397295.1 Polioptila caerulea | reverse complement strand
GTCCCGGTCCCGGCCCCACCTGCGGGTCCCGGCCCCACCTGCGGGTCCCGGCCCTCCCTGGATGTGTGCTGCCCACGGGCATCGCTCTGGCTGCTCGGGGGAATAAGGAGGGTCCTTCCTGCCGCTCGAATTTAAACATGGGATGCAGTTTGTGCACTCTGCAGAAGCCGGAAGAGCAGTACAAGTTGCTGTATGAAGTTTGTCAGGTAAAGGATTAGATTTTGTTTCTAAAAGCAAATGTTCTCTTTTAGGCTTGTGGCTGCTGTTAAGGGCAGGGAAGCTGGAATACCAAGAGCTAAAAGTGGGTTTTGCCTTGTTTGAAATCTGTGTGGTTATTATGTTTATTATGTATCTTCCCATTAATATGTGCAGAACATCAGATATTTAAATGTAGCTATTATACATCAAACTTTTCACAAAACTTTCATCACGAAATAAGACTGTTCATTTCTCCGGTGTGTATTAGGTTAAATTTCTTGTCAAGGGTCATGGCTTGGTCACACACTCTTTGCACAAGTGGAAAAGATGCACGAGGAAGGTTTTGTACCTGTTTACAAGTACTGGAGCCACTTGTTTGTGTGCAGTGCTCACCAGTTCCCTGGTGCTCAGTCTGCTCTGGCACTGTCTGTCACTGCGAGTTTGTATCTAGTTGTTGTAGGTGTTGCACCTTGTTGTGTAAAAATACCAGCTAACAAACAGATTTAACAGCCCTGCTACTAAAAAACTATTGCCTTACAGACCTTTAGATACAAAATTACTCGTATGAACCTTCTGAGAAATTTTCTGTGACTGTATTTACAACCAACCTCTACTACAAAGATTTTATTTCCTGTTTCTGCTTTTCCTCCTGCCTGCCTCCGAAATTCCTTACTCTGTCACATCTACCGTGCAGTTTGGACTGAGGCAGTGGGATGGAGTCCTGCAAAGTGGTGGCCAGGTATTCCAGGATGTATTCCTGCAGATCTCCCTGGAAATACTCACAGGCTCATACACTCATAGTCAATACTGAAAAGGTGGTTTGGGTTGTCTGTACGAAGACTTTGGATAGACAGACTTCGCAGATCCTCTGAGTTGTACTTTTCCCCCCTTGCCATTCCTGAGGTGGTTTAGGAAAAGTGACAATTGCTGGGTGACATTCCCAGCGCTGCTCCGTGCTGCCGGCAGAGGGAATTGCTCAGCAATCCCCTGTCCTGCTGCCTTCCCACCTGCAGCTGATCCCAGACACCGATGTCACTGACAACAAAGTGAATAAAAGATTTGGTCTGTATGTTATGCTAGTAGGGAAGTGATTAAATTTTAACCACGTAGTTGTGATCTAATTCTCGCTCGCTCACCCAAAGGACGCTGACGCTTTGTGGAATGAAAAAAAAACCTGTGGGAGCAAATAGAAAGACATGTTGACTGTCATTTCTATTTATACCAGCACACTTCCACTCGCTAAGCTGCTGTGCATGTGATGGGGGCAGGAATTTTAGAGGAGGGGATGAGATTTTTTGGACAGTGTTCTGAACGGAGAAGCGGTTGCAGATGCTGCCTGCAGCAGCACACCTGGGGCCAGGTGGGATTTGTGTGAATGCCCTGCTCAGATACAGCAGTGAATGTGGGAATAATTCCTTATCCTTTCAAGTTTTTATGCAGTCTGGGTTTGGGGACTGTCAGCGAGTCATGTTCAGGAGTGCAACAACCAGGGCAGACTGAGACAGACCCCGATCACGAGCGTTGGTTGCTCAGGATCAATTTTGCTCAATTTTTGTCGTGGAGGGGAGGTGGCAAAGAGAGCCTTTGCAACTTACTGACATCCCCCAACAGATGCAGGACAACATTCTTTAAATACATGTCCTGCAATCAGTCCCAGGAACAGTTCCTGCTGATATCTGAGATGAGTGAACTATCCAGTGCTGGCTGCAGGTGCAGATCCCTGGCAAGAGTTTGCTTTTAGAATTCTGTCAAGCTGCAAAGTGCTGCAGCCTGGTTTCTGCAATGTGTGAGTGCCCAGCGCTCCTCATTTAGTATGGAAGTCTTTTGGAAACACTGTTGGAATGCCCTCAGTTTCCACAGAAGTGAAAGGTGCATGTAATCCTGTAAAACTGGGCTTTCTAATGTAGTAAAACCTGAAATGTTTAAGACTATAATCCCTGATTATTCTAGAATATAAATAACTGTGCAAAATTATTTTAACAGGGGTCTGCTTTGATTTCTTTCTTTCGCAAGATAGGAGGGAGGGAATTCTATAGCTTATGGAGCACATCCAGATAATTATATGTCACCACAACTATAAAAATACGTCCTCATGTAACCTACACACAAGAGCAATCACTTAAAATTTAACAGTGAGGGAGATGAAGGTTCACTGCCATTTAAAATTACAGAATATAAAAGATAAAAGTTTCAAAATCTGCCAGCAGTAGAAAATGTCTCTTGCAGTAGTTTTTTGTGTCATCCATGTAACCTTAATATCATGTGATAAGAAAGCATTGCTACTTAAGAAATCTGAGTTAGACAAAATTTGCATAACTTGATTTTAGGGAATATAGAGCACCTTTACAAATAAATCTTCCTAGCCTTAATTTTTAAAAGTTCATGACTCCAAGATGTAGGAATTCAGAAAACACTTGAAGGAATTAATAATAGTACATAACTGCACTTTCTCTATTAGGCCAAGAGCTTTAGTGGGGCTGGGAAATTAATGCTTCCATAAATTACAATTCCAGAAGGTCCAGCACGGCTGGCTCTGTAAGTCCTCTAACAGTGAGCACAAAGAGGATCAAATATACCAGGGCTCAGGCTTTATCCCTTCCTCATCCATAGATAATTCAAAGAGATCCTCTTCATTAAGGGCTTTGGCACATTGCCTACGATTTCTTTTTGGGCCGCTGTGAGCTTAATGATGCAGAACAATGGTCTTCCCTCTTGTTGAGCACTTACCTTATTGTACCTTTAATCACATAATAAAAACCAAATTAAGACACCTCTTCATTAGAGTGTGTTGTAGCTGTGCATATCAATGCCTTGTGCTACAAATACGGAGGGGGCTGTGGCAGCTTGGAGCCTTGATGCAGAGCAGAGTCACCACTGATGAGCCTGGCAGCAATGGGGGGCATATCCCATGAAGGAAGTAAGAGACACTGTTAGATTTTTGGGTGGCTGGTTCAATGGAAATCTTTGGAAGATACTAAAAGTTGTGAAAGTGGAGGGAGAAGGGGGAAGGAAGAAAATCAGAGAGTTGGGAGGGTGTTTGACACCTGGTTTCTGGTGTGCTTTTCTCAATGTCATCAACACCTACATAAACAATAACAGAAATAAGGGCTTTTGATTTTGTATGAAAATTCCTGAGGGACCAAAAAGTAAATTCCATTGGAGGAAACTTACAGAAGAATGAGGCATCTGAGATAGAGCTTTTGAGTGTGCAAAATAGAATAAAAAAGGTTTAAGGAACTTTCTGGGCACCNGTAGGAATTCAGAAAACACTTGAAGGAATTAATAATAGTACATAACTGCACTTTCTCTATTAGGCCAAGAGCTTTAGTGGGGCTGGGAAATTAATGCTTCCATAAATTACAATTCCAGAAGGTCCAGCACGGCTGGCTCTGTAAGTCCTCTAACAGTGAGCACAAAGAGGATCAAATATACCAGGGCTCAGGCTTTATCCCTTCCTCATCCATAGATAATTCAAAGAGATCCTCTTCATTAAGGGCTTTGGCACATTGCCTACGATTTCTTTTTGGGCCGCTGTGAGCTTAATGATGCAGAACAATGGTCTTCCCTCTTGTTGAGCACTTACCTTATTGTACCTTTAATCACATAATAAAAACCAAATTAAGACACCTCTTCATTAGAGTGTGTTGTAGCTGTGCATATCAATGCCTTGTGCTACAAATACGGAGGGGGCTGTGGCAGCTTGGAGCTTTGATGCAGAGCAGAGTCACCACTGATGAGCCTGGCAGCAATGGGGGGCATATCCCATGAAGGAAGTAAGAGACACTGTTAGATTTTTGGGTGGCTGGTTCAATGGAAATCTTTGGAAGATACTAAAAGTTGTGAAAGTGGAGGGAGAAGGGGGAAGGAAGAAAATCAGAGAATTGGGAGGGTGTTTGACGCCTGGTTTCTGGTGTGCTTTTCTCAATGTTATCAATGCCTATGTAAACAATAACAGAAATAAGGGCTTTTGCTTTTGTATGAAAATTCCTGAGGGACCAAAAAGTAAATTCCATTGGAGGAAACTTACAGAAGAATGAGGCATCTGAGATAGAGCTTTTGAGTGTGCAAAATAGAATAAAAAAGGTTTAAGGAACTTTCTGGGCACCTATTTCACACTAAGCACACCTTGCCCCAATATGAGAGGTAAACACATAATGAAATAATTTCCTAAATGGACACTGTTTTACAGAATCCTCACAGCATCACAGAATGGTTTGGATTGGAAGGGATCTTAAAGATCCTGTAATTCCAGCCCCACTGCCATGGGCAGGGACACCTCCACTGGAAGAATTTCCAAGGATGTCAGTATAGAATCATAAATCACAGATGACTCTAATCTTGCATGGGCAATGCTCAAATCCTGGGATTTGAGATGGTGGAGTTCACCCAGTGCTCACAGGGGGAAGACACCATAAGAACAGCCCATCAAAACTGGCCCTTGCCCCTGAGAAACCCTGAGATAAGTGAGCACAGAGCCCAGCCCCTTCCTCCAGGCTGTCCCTGCAGGGTTAAGGACAACCTGGCAGGAACCAAGCTCACGTTGCCACTGCCCTTGGTTCAGCTGAGCCGAGGTCAGGAGATTCTGCTCCGTGATTGTTGAGCTGGCTCCCCTCACAAATACTAAAGTTCATGTATAAATAGTTGTTGCCATGATCTTTCAGCGTGTTGGAAAATTCAAAGCCTCACTCACATGCTCCTGGCCTGGCACGTCCCTGAGACGTGGAAAAATGACAGTGTTGGTAAAAAACAATAGTGGGCAAGCTGGATTTGTGTTTTAAACCACACTGAGATGCTCTGTGGCCAAAGTTATATAAGCACCAAGGTCAGATACAAATTCTGTGCTAATGAGAGCTCAGCAGTGATGAGGAACAAGCCAACACTGTTTCCCATTGGCAGCTTCCAGTGGCATCGCTTGCAGGGCACTGTTCTCCAGCAGAACTCCCACACAAACCTGCTGCACTGAGCTCATCACCAGTGCAGGTCCCTCTGCCATCAGAATTCCATTCACACATTCCGACTTGAGAAAATGAGACCAAAGTAATCAATCAGTAAGAAAGCCTAATTCAAGGAAACAGTCTAACTAGGCTTAAACCTACTGAGCAATGATGTTATCCTAAAGCAAGGCCAGAGTGAAGCTTGCCAAAATAAACATGCAGCTAAAAAAAAAAAAAAATCTAATCAAAACTGTAAGATTTGGAAAACAGAAATAATTGCCTCTGTACATATGCTTTTCACACCCTTAAATTTAATTGGGCAGCCAGAGAATTAGTTGCTCTACATTTCAGTAGTTTTCCATGTTAAGACCAAAGTGGTGGTGCCAATTATAGGGAACTGCTCTACTTGAAATACAGTGTATGGCTTCAAATGCTCTGTATGTGCAGCCTGTGCTGCAGCTGAAATTAAAACTAGCGCTGAAGTTTGATTCTGTCACTTCACTACCATTAAACTTGACCTCAATAACAGTTGTGAACCTATCACACTTACTTCAAAGTAGGCATGTGTTTGCTTAAACAAGATGTTAATTCCAAGGGCTTTGTTCTAGATGGGGTTTTCTGCTGCAGAATTAGTTCAGCTGTAGAAAAACTCTGCTTGACAGACTGGAGACTCATAATCTTCAGAAAACTGCCCTTTAATGATCGTGGCGCCTGTCTGTGGCTCACAAGTCCCCTTTCCTAATTAGACATTTACCAGAAACTGGCAATTGAAATTTTCCTCTTCACTTGATGATGAATAATGCAGTGCCTCTGTTAGGATTTCTCTGGAAGATATTCTTGATTGTAAAGTTAGAGGAATATTTTGGCCATTTAAGGAACATAAACAAGATCTGATATGAAATAAACAAATGCCTAATGGTCACCTGTGATATAAATGCATAATTTGACCTACTTTACACATGAAATATCTCACTGCTGCATAATCTCCCTAAAATCAGCAATGTCTTTCCTCTTTACAGTGGGCTGATAAAGTGCTCAGCCACAGTATGGATTTATTAGGATTTTTTTTAAATGATGAATGATTGAAGGGATGAGTTTTGTGATGCTTTACACTTCCACATCTGTTTAATGCTATGAAGCAGGTGGCAAGAAGTCACAAGGGAGAAGGCACCAGGGACAATCACTCTGTGCTTTACTGTCACATGTCAGACATGGGCTGGGAAAAAAGGAAACATATGGAGTAATGAAAAAGTGCAGATTCAATAAATGTGTTTTGTTGGGTTCATTAATAATGGAACAAAAGGTCAGGCTTCATTTTCACTGGGACAGGACAACTCTGCAGTTACATGAACACTGGATTGGTCCTTGCAGAGATTTGGTGGGTAAAGGGAAGCAGATCCAAGTGGCTCCCTGGAACTTGGTCACCAGTCAGGGATCTGACAGGAGAGGGGCAGAATAAATAATATCAAATATACATAAACATTAAATTTTACAGTAATTTAAGCAGTGACAATTGAAGACAAACTTCCTATTAATATGGCATATCTTTAGGCAAAAAGCCAGATGCCACCATCCAAAACACAAATGGTCAGAATCAGGCCACTGTTTTCTTCCTTGTGTCCAGGGATAATCCTGGGCAGGGACACAGAGGAGATTGGACATGCTGGCCACTGGCCACAGGAACTGGGCACTAATATATCAAAATTATCCCAAAAAATAACAAAAACTACAAACAGGAATGCGACAAGAGGGGTTTTTGCAACTTCAAACCAATATTCTGTGCATTCCTGCAAAGTGAAAACTGAACATCATTTTAGAGAACTCAATCATTCATATTTTGGAATATCACAGCTGATAGGAATGTTTAAATTTGGCCGAGGTGCTTCAGAGTTCAGCAGGAGCTCTTGTATCTGACCCAATGCCCCTGACAAACTGCCACCAGGTTTAGCCAAAAGCAGAGAAAATGAAGGTGTTTTTATGAATGTCACACTGTGAGAACTCATGGCCATGGCAACCTGGAGGGAGGTGGTGGTGGCACTCCTGCCTACACGAGCCCTTCTGAGGTTGGTTTGCTTCAGCTCTGCCTGTGGAAGGGCAGAGGTGCCAAAGCTCCTGAAGCAGCTGAGAAACCCCCTGGGATCTGTCTGCTGCAGAGCAGCACTGGGTGCTCTTCCCATCTTTTCTTGGAACCAGCTTCAAGAAGCCTCTTCAACACCGGTGATCTTCAGAGCTGTCCAAAATTGCCCTTTCCCCATCCTGCATCACTGAGGCGTTTGTGGAAGGAGGGAGGGAGTGGGAAGATGGGCTTAAAAGCTACAAACAGTGAACAACAGTGTGAAAACGGGATGCTGGGAATTAGAATGATCTTAAACACCATGCCTGGGAGATGGGAGGTTTGAGTAGTGCTGTGCCCTCCTGTGACCTCAGGCAGATCACTCGCTTGTTCTGTGTTTCATTTTCACATCTGGACGAGATTCCTTCTGCCTGTTTGCCTGGAGCACGTCTCCAGAGGCAGCTCTGGCTGTTGCTGTGTGCTTGCATAGTCTGATGTGCTGCTAAAATGGTATCAGTATTATCTGAAGTGCTGGTCTGTACACCAGAACTTGTACTGCTCTGATTTGGATTGAAGTTTGGTGTTAAATAATGCCTTACCATCCTGTGAGTGCTGGAAGGCCATAGCAGGGGAAAGCTCCCTCCAGATCTTAGTGTCTGACCATTCCCTTTTTCTGTGAGAGAAAGTTGCTGCTCTACAGGGACCTTTGGTGTGATTCAGTCCAAGAATTGTTCCTTATGCTACCCAAATTCAGCTTGAATCCCTATAACACTGTACCCTCAACTAAAGGGGTTTTTTGTCAAGCTGTTCACTCTCATTTGTTATTTTAAACATAAATATGGAATACACAGCTTTTTGAAAGTTGCCATTCATAAAAGTCTGCAATTTGCTGTGCTAGATGAGCACATGGACACAGGTTTTGCCTCTTGGGAAAGGCACATGTGGGAAGGGCAAGAGCATTTCCCAAGGAGGCACACTTGGTGCAGTGCTAGAGGTGGACAAAGCAGAGGATGTGAGAAAACGGGTAATTACACTTGCTGAATCCCAGTCATTAGTAATTCATGGTTATTTATGGCTCATTTGTAGCTCCCTCAGAGGTCCCATTGATTGGCCCCCTCTGGGTCACGCTGCAGAAATGGCAGAGAGAGGCATTAAAAGGGGAGCCCTGTAAACTTCTGGCTGTGTTCTAGATGGACCCGGGTTATTAAGCCATGAAAAGATACACAAAAGATCGCTTTAAAAAATAAGGAAAAGCATTTCTTCCCTTATATAAAGTCATTTAGCATGATTAATGCATATTTAAGAGAAAAAAGACTCCAAGTAAACTTTGCTTCTAGTGGAAGTCCAAGAGTCTCAGAAGCCCCAGCACTGCTCTGTGTTTTCATTGAAGCAAATGATAAAATTCCCTCTGGTTTTATTTTGAGTGGTGATCCCCAGGAGCAGAGCCTGAGAATCCAACCAAGAGCATCTTAGTATGCTACAGACAGTGCTGGCACTGCCTTGGTAATACGTAAATGTGCTAATTACTGGCCAAATAAAAATTCCTTTAGTTCCAGGGTCTTTTTCCCAAGATTTTCCATTTGCAAGTTAACGGTTTGGAGAACAAATGTATTCTGTGCTCTTCAGGAAAAGAATTTTTCCTTGGTCTGAACTGTTTTGTCATGGATGGCTCGCAAGGCAGAAGGGAAATGCACACACATGGAAACAGTCTATTACTAAACAATGTAGTTCTGGGGTTTTGAAAAAGGGAGACTGTACATATGAAGGAAATAAAAGAGGGATTAGATGGAGATGCAAGAAGAATTAACCTGTATTTTGAACCTTTTTTCTCCAATTCCTGAGGAAAAGGGGGGTTATAAAATAGGCTTTTTGCTGCTCTTGCCTCCATAAAAATCTTTAAAGTTGTGCTGCTTTTTCTTAGTATGCAGACTCCTTAAGAACTTACTAAAGAAGTGAATCAGACCATAAAGAGCATTTTAAATGGAGCACAGACGTCTGTAGTCTAACAGAACGAGCATTTTTATAGTGCACTTCCCAAGGATTTGCATGAATTTCTACAAAGAAAAGCTGCTTACTCATTCTTAGGCAAAAAAGTTTTTTTCTCTGTGACATTTGTGAGGCATAGAAGAGCCAACAAGCTGTACAATGCATACAAATGTTTATCACTCATGGCATTAAACCCACAGAAATCAGTCTAAATTAATGGAAAAAAATAATTTACTGAAATCTGGCTGGTTTCTATGGGTGCCCGCCATCCAGAAAACAATGTTACACACTATTGCTTCAAAAATAAAATACGAAATAATTACAACTAAACTGTTCTGCACAGGGCTTTTGTGGCTTTCTCAACCTTTCAGTAACTACTTCCACCAGAGCCTAAAGTCTCTTTGTCTGTACTTTAGCAGGGGATGTTTGCACATGCCTGAGTGCTGAACTCCTCCCTCCCCTGAGCATCCTCCCCACTTGCTCTTGTGCCAGCCCTTTGCTGTCACAGCCCCGTCCCAATGTCCCCTCCCAGGGCTCCTGGGTGTGCTAAGTTGTGGCTGCAAGTGGGAAATTGGGAATCAGCTCCAGGAGCCTGCCTATGCAGAGAGCCCAGGTGTGTTAGTTCTGCTCTCACAGGAAAACAGAAACCACCACTGCTGGGCTTCCCCTAAGCAGGGTACCAAAATAAAAAGAAAATCGGAATTGGTGGCAACCAGGAGGAAATTTTGTCCACTTGTGAACAAGTGACTTATTTTGATACACCTGAAAGCCTCTAATTTATGTCTGCCTTGAAAAAGTGACAATTAATTAGCTTTCTTTTCCCACCCAGAGAAATAAAACATGTAAATCACTTACCTTGCTCAATAATTAAACAGCAGCCACTGCTAAAATGACATTTATGTAATAGCACAGCCGTGTACTATCCTGCCTCATACCTCAAGCTAAAATAAGAGTGTGTTTTCTAGTACCAGAGAACAATTCTGTCATCCCAGCCTTGGCTGCAAATCCCCACTGCCTTGCACAGGAGGTCCAGCCTTGTCCTCACAGTGTGAAGGCTGGAAGGCTCCAGCCTCTGGACCCTGTGCCAATTCTGACCTCATAAATTGGGAAATTAGCATCTAAACAGTGGCCCTTGGCTCAGGAATCGCTGGAGGATCCCAAACTTCTCAGCAGAATAATTGTTAAAGTAAAAGCACATATATAAATATAAAAACGTGAGAAAATCTGTCCTTGTTAAAGGTATTTCACTGTGGCATATCCAGAATTAATGGAAGGAGGTTTCAACAGGAGGGATGCCAAGTGCCTTGCACAGCTCCAGCAGAGAGAAGCTGTTGTATACCCAATCCCTTACCCACTCACAGCACTGGAAATTATATGGAAAGCCATCTCCTAGTGAGGGAGAGCAAATTCTTCACAGCTTAAAGAGATATGAGGGGTTTTCCTGGGTTTTTTTACCTTTTCTCCTTGTTGAGAACATCACTGATCACTAATCATCACTGATTTATTTGGTTTTTTCCACTTAATATGTAGCTACTAACTGAGAGAGATTTGAAAACAGACTCAGGAAGGCACTTGGGTCTTACCAACCCTACACTCCCCAAGGTCCTACTGCCTGTTTTTACCCTTTTCTCTCCAAGGTAGCATTCAAATGTTTCCAGCCTTTTTCATGGCTCTTAGGAGTCACATCTCAGACTGTACCCACATATTTGCTGCAGTCACACCTCCTAAGCTGTCATGGGATGTTCCTCAGCAATTCCACCTGATGTTTAGGGTTCCTCAGTGTTGTTCTGCTGCTTCCATTTGGGAAGCATAAAGATACAGCATCTTAGATTTTTTTCATTCTTATTTTCATTAATTCCTCTTTACTTTTCTGACCATTTGCTTCTTGGGAATAGGAATTAATGAGAGCTCCATGACCAAAATGAAAGTTTAAGATGTTGTTCCCTTCTATCTGTTTGCTGGGGTTGCCCATTTGGATTTGTGCCATGGCTTCCCCTGTTCTGCCATCGACTCTCTATTTCTCAATGACAAATATTCATCACTCCTACCTTCACTGACCATGGCAGCATGCTCCTTTCCTTTTGGCCATGGAATGCTGGTGGCACTCTTGGCTTCACAACTTCTTGATTTGCTGTTGGTGTCCTCTCTCTGAGGCCCTGCAAAAGCAAAACACACCTTGACTCCAGAGAGCACCAAACCAAGCTCAAGTGACTATTTTATTTCCATTCCAAGTATTAAAACTTCCAGGAGACACAGACCTCCCAGACAGGATTATGCCATCTTTATCTATAGATTTCTTGCTGCCTCTGTAGATTTCTGGGTCCTCTCTCCAGCCTACTTTAGTGCAGAAGAAC
>VYXF01009083.1:330075-365339 GCA_013397295.1 Polioptila caerulea | reverse complement strand
GTAAATAGAATAAAAAGTGAGACATACCACAAGGAAATAGAAACCAAACCACCCTAAATATTTTTTTGGGGGTACTAGCAACTGTATGTATATGAGGAAGCAAATAATTTCTTCTTATCACTTCTTTTAAAAATTGAATTATAGAACTATAATGCTAATGATACAGAAAATTTACTGAATAATGGAAAGTAATATTTTAGGTTCTGCAGGGACCTAGGGGTGAGAAGACAGGAGAATCAGCTGCATGTGTGCATGATGTTCTGCACCAGCAGCTGGAGTAGGACTGCAGCCTCAGAGCTTGTAGGGCATGCAGAGGCAAGCAGGGCACATTAGGTGTCTAAGTGCAGCTGGTGGAAGGATCCACCTTTTTAGAAATATATAGTCTATCTAAGAGACTTCCACTCTTTCCAGCCCCAAAGGGAAAAGCAGGAAAAAGGCAGCTGGTGCTGTCTGTGTTTGAGTGTGTGCTCGGAGTGTCTGCCTGAGATCTGTTTTGTTTGCACAGTGTGTGTGTGTTTATGTATATATATATATACATACATACATACACATATACAGACATGTATACATACACATATACATCGTGTGTATGTGTGTCTATGTGCATGTGCTTGGTGGGATTACATCTTCAGCCTCACAAACAGCTGGACCTGGGAATGTGCAGTGGCAGTAGCCTTGCCTCTCTCAGGCGCTTGGGTCCAGAGGGATAAACTTTAACATAGTTAAGATCTAAAAAATTTTGTGTCAATCTTGTTGATAAAAGAAGAAGCAAATACAAGACATTTATCTAATTTACAGAATACTGACTAGGATTCTAAGATTTTAATATATCTTGGGATTGGTTTTTACTGTCCCTTAAGAAGAAATGCTACAACAACCTGTAAAAAACCCAAAACCTTCTGTAATTTCTCTGTCCCCTTTTGTGGCTTAGACATATAGACTGTACTTGGGCACTTTCCTTGTCTTTTCTCTTGCTAAATTTTTCTCCTAGCAGTACAGAAGCAATACATTTCCCAAACCAGGCCTTCCCCCCTGCCTCCTTGTTCAGTGCATTTCCTTAAATTATCAGCAGGCATGTTTCTGTTTCAGATCTCTACCTAAAGCTGAGCACTAAGAAGGTGAGTCTTGCAGTGTATTTTCTGATTTCCTTATATTTTTTGAACTGAAAATGTAGATTCATGCAATCAAACTTCATTTCTAAGAACTACAGAACAAAAAAGTTTTGTTGCTTAGTTATTTTACTCAATAAGTGTTGAAAAAATAAAGTAAAAAAAAGAAGTGAAAAAATGCTGCTTGGAGCAATATATATCTTTTTTTAAATCAGTAGCATGACACATTTGGCTAAATATGTACTTAGATCAACCTACCTTTGATTTCATCTTTCTGCATTTCTTTCAGTTCCTGAACAAACAAAGACTCACTCTCAGTAAGTGGCCAACTATCATGCAACACCAATGCCTGTATTGAATACTGGTGAGACTGTGAAAGAAAATGCAGTGTGCTGAAGTCATAACAATTACAGCAAGCATCCAAGTCCTGCAGGTTAGTAAAGTGCCAGCTATTGAATTCAGCGAATAAAACACATAATTAATTTACAAGCTTGCACATAACAGCATTCACAAGAAGCTTAAAAAATTAATGTTAATTCCACAGATCTTATTTTAATTCCTGTGAAATAAAACAATTACTCATGTGTTTATCAAGTAAAACTAAACTGTGCTACACAATAAGGAGTTACATTCCTGTAAGATTTCCATGTCACTTCTCTATGTATGCCATGTACTAAAACAAAGACTTTTGTCTTTGATTTTAAGACTTACTACAGGGCTTTGAGTCCTTGCAGTAGCACTCAATGCCTTAATTTGAGGTAGAGGTGACAGGGTCCATTGGCTGTTTTAAACATTGTCTAAACTGAATTGGAAATTATTATATTTAGAATTTTTTTTCCAAAATTCTTATGCCAGTTCTGAGTCAAAGGAACAACTCTGGAGTTTATTTCTCAATAATGTTTGTTTTCTTATGTTATTGTGTTGCAATTGAACTCAACTATCAAGAAAAAATCATAGCAGAAAAACATCTGGAGATGTAAAACACGAACTGTTTTAAAAAGTATACTTAATTTCTCTAAAATAGATAAACAATACTAAATGACATAAAGAAAAACCCATGGTTTGATATTAGCCTCTGACAAATTTGGCTCAAGTAGTAGATACTATATGTCTGTAACTAAAGCTTGCAGCTGACTGAAAATTGGTTCCTCTATGCAAACTATTACAGATGGCCTTCTGTAATATATTTCAAAGAAAGTTCATATTGAAACATCAAAACATTAATTTCTGGCAATTTTTGATCTTTATGTGAAAGTTATGCTATACTTGTATTGGATTTGCCACATGAAGAACACTTAAAGTAAATCACCTTGAGATGAAACCCCCTACTTGTTTAGTCATTCATACATAAACATTATCCTTTTTTTATCACCTCATTCAAAACCTACCAACAATCTTATTTTTGGATTCCTTGTTCTTGCCCCAGGATAGAAGATCTCCACATTGTACCAAAAGAAATAGCACTAATCCTTTACTGTTTGTTTGCTTTTTTTTTCCTTTCCAAATCCCAGCAATTAACAAACTCTTACTTGTTGTGGGCTTCCAACATTATTTTCAAAATTTTCTGAGAGGGAAAATTCATCTCTTAATATCCCTGGGTGTTCCTGTACAAGGTCTGTCTTGGAAGAAGTTTTGCTGTCCTTTGACGAATTACGACTTCCTTTTTTTAATTGTCCAGTTTCCGGTCCCTTCTTTGTACTACTTTGAATAATTTGTAGGTTTTTTACTGCAAGACAACAAAAAAAAGGTCCAGAAATTCTATTAATTACTGGTATGAGGTAAACAGATAACCCCAGAAATTATCAGAAGGAATTAACATAGTCCATTTTCTCATCCTGGATTATACTCACAAGCTTCCTAATTAAAATTATGCTTATTCCAAATAATACCCTGATTTCATTTTGCATGCAAATCACAAATATCTTCAAAGTAAATAATGGGAAATGTGAGACTGTGTATATATGACTGTTGTTACTGTTTATAAAGCATATAATTTTTCTCCTTAAAGCCCATGCTTCTTTCCTGCACTAACAACCACAGCACCATGCTATACATTACAAAATATAGATAGCCTTGTGCTCCCTATGATGGGATCCCTTTGTGACTAACCTAATTTAATAAATTGTGTAAAACTGGATGAAGGGAAGAGGTGCTTTGGCCACAGTTCTGACAATGCATACACTTACAGAAGTCCATTACTTAATCTCTTTGTGTCTACCTGAAACAAAGATCATAGCTAACTTGAGAGAAAAAAAAAAGAAAAAAAAAAAAAAAGCCAGTCTCAAAAGGAGATATAAAACTATTTGTGATCTCTCCTTTATCAATGTATATAATTGTCACCTAAGGAAGATGTTAATGTGGAAAAACTGTGAAAACCGGAATGTACTAAAGAAGGGCTGGCACAGAAATATTAACTCAGAAAAAATACATTTGTTTTCATTTCTAATGTCATTGAAATGTGTGATATCATTTTGATTGGGTGTCTACAGAGAAAGCAAAGAGAATTCTAAAAGTGAACATCTCATGGAAAATTGAATAAGGACAAAGAATAACACCTCCGGCGAAGCAGCTTCACCTGTGTTACACTAAAAACAGCTGCACCATCAGGTGGGAAAGAGATATTTTGACTTCACTGAGAACAAGAAGCTTTACTCCTTCCAGGGTTTATTGTATAAACAAGGGATGGTACTTCATCATTGCAACACTTCAAAAGAAAAATGACCACTTTAATGCGTGTTGATGAAACATCCAGGGAAATTCAGAGGAGGTGGCAGGACTATTAGACCAGATTCAACAGAATTTACTGGTGGTGTGTCAAAGTATAAATGCCCAATCAGAGACTAAGTGGGCCCCAGGAAACTCAAATGGAGCCAGGAAATATTGTTTCTTATGAAAGCTGAATGTCATGCATATTGCATCTTTCCTCTGCATAAGGCAGTGCTTCCTTGTTTCTAAGAAAAGCAGTTGAAGTCAGGAAATCAAAATAAGATCTTGCAGAGATGGTCTCTTAAAGATGTCTCAAACTCCTAATCACAATTTCTGAGTTGCTCTTCTGCATTGCATTCAGAATCTTTAGCACCAGAGCAATGCCTCTTGCTGTCCCTGTTGTTGTCCTTTGTTTCTGTGACAGAAATGTGAAGGAAGACTTCTAAACCATTTTTTTAGGGTGCTGCAACTCATGACTGTTATTTTGTAAAAGGTATGCCTAAGCAAGCCTGTAACTGTGGGATAGTTTCTCACTCAGCTGCTGCTGAGCTTTCTAAGTATCAGTTAACTTCCCATGCTGTGAAGGTGGGAGCAGATGTAATTCCCAGTGGATAGATTATTAGGTCTTTCACCAGAAAGAACGAAAATCATGAGGCTTTCACTCATTAGAAGTGCATTTGGATGAATAAGAAACAATATCCAAAGATCCAAATCTTGAATATTCTACATCTGCAAGAAAACCTGCTGCAAAGAAACAATTTGTATTCCAGATGGAAGAATAACTACACAAAGACATTTTCTAATTGTCCAAATTGCCTTTAGGTTACTATTTGCAATATTTGCGTAAAGGTTTCTAGTCAGGAATGATCTTCAGTGCCTGTCTGAGCACTGTTAGCAAGGGCCGCTGGATCTAATTTACAAAAGGGTAGCTTTAAAGCAGTGAGGCCACCTAGATGAACTCCCTTGGAGTCGACGGAGTGGCGGGCTCCTCTGCAGGATGGAGGGCTGTGTCAGGGTTTTAGGAGATGTGCACTGCCCTCTGCAGGAGCTCACCTCTACCGAGCAAGATAGGTGGGGTTCAGGGGAGGTTCTATTCCTTAGGCTACACGGTTTTCATGACTGCCTTGCTGTTCTCCTCGTCTCTCTCTCCTAAACCTGGAGAGCTTGAGTATTGAACAATTCCATAAAGATTCTCCCAGAAGAAGATGCTGCCATGAAGTTAATTCATTATCTCAGAACGGTGGAATTCCCCATAAGACTCAATGTGCTTCCTTTGCAGGAAAGATCCCTCGGATCAGCGCCCCGAAATACAAACACAGCAAATAATTCTCGCAATGGTCATCAGGTGGTGCTGTAACACCAAATTCGCTTTCTCGCCACATACCAAAATACGCGTATATCACTTGGTTTACCTAAGTTCTGGCTAGAAGAAACTTTGTATCCTTTCTATGTATAAGAAAGGATTGTATCAGACTGTTACTGTGGAAAATAAAAGGACTGTGAGCATTCACTTGCCCGTCTGTGCTTACGCAACTGCTGAGCTTGTATCAACAAAACAAATTGTGGTTGCAACGTGTGTGTCAATATGGAAGTCCTTTATTGTCAAGCAAACGCTCAAAGTCCGAGTCATCTGCTACATCTCAAAAGAGGTAAATATTCAAAATCAGTTGGTTTAATGTCGGGTTTGAGCTGTAAAAGACATTAATAGAACAGCTGTGACTGGAGATGAATGAACAGGCTGTGGGTGGGCAAGGGAGATAATGTTTTATTGGTGATGCTTGTGCAATAATGTCACTTAAGAGAACTTCTGGCAACACAGTGATCAATTCTATGGGAGGCAGAATGTGTGTGGTCATGAATAATTCTCAAATTTAGGGATTGTATGTGGCTTAGCTAACAAGATTGGTGCCAATGGTTTAGAAGTTTTTTCTGATTATTCTTACTGTGAGAAAACACACTTCTAGAGAAAAAAGAAATACTGACAGAAGGAATCTTGTATTGGCTGTCAGTTGTACAAATCCTCACCTGAACTTGCCATCAGTATTTCTGAGTGTTTCTCTATTGCTATTGTGCAGGCCATAAAAACACTTCTGACAATAGCAAAGTAACATGCTTTTACAATGCCAGAAATTGAACCACTACTGAACCTAGAGATACTCAGTAGATTGGGTAATGTCATACTGGTTATACTGAGTGCATTTCACAATATTTTAATTTAATTTGGATGCTATGAAAGATTCTACACAAAGCATCTTCTTCGTGATATACAGGATGTATATTAATAGAAAAAGAACTTCAGTGTTGAAGCTAATTAGTCTAGTATTGTAAAAAAAAAAAGTATTGTAAAAATACAAGCATTAGTAGAAAAAAAGAACAGTGACGGCTTCATTCCAAATGGCAACTCTCTATATACTCACACACACTTAAAGAGCATAATAATATTCATTTCAACTTCAAATATAGCCTAAAATCATACCACCATTTTATGGCCACCACTGCTAAATAGGCCCTGATATAAAAAATATTCCTGATACAAAAAATATTCCTATTTTCAATCAGGTTAATGTAATATATATTTCACTCAATAATTCACAGTGGATTAAAATAATATTAAATTAGAAGAAATTGTTTGTATCATAACACAATAGACTAGATGTTTGTGTCTGATTTCTGAGGATATTTTGCAAAGTTGTCATATATATGTCCTGGTGGATAGGCAAAAGCAAAACACCACTTCTAGTTATTTTGCCCCATTGTCTCCCTTTCAGCATCTGGTGAAACCCATTTCTCTTCTCTGTCATTTGATTGTGCTTTTTAACTTATTTCAGTCTTCAGACTATCACCTTTGCAAGGAGACAGTCTACTGAAAAAAAGTTTCTCCATCACTTTACGGAAGGCAACCCAGCAACTTATTGCTGCTATTGTGATTCTGATCCTAAACTGAGCTATTTTATACTTTCCTGTTTCTATTTCCACCAGTCTACTTTTGAGTTTACCAGTCCACTTCTACATTCCAAAAACAGTACCCAAAAATAGCTACTGATTATCTTGGTAACTCAGAGAGAATCATGACAGCTTCTCTATGACTTCCTCTAAAACCCTAATGTTTTCATCTGATGAATTACTTTTTAAGAACATGGTCTCCACAGGATTAAATTTTACATTTCTGGTAATAACAAGGTGCAGTTGAGACAGAAATCAAGATGCTTCATATATATGATTAAATTAATTATTTTTCTCATAAAGAATTGGAATTTCATATTACACATTATGCTAAAGAATCATGTTTTAAAACTTCACAGTTCAAAACAGTGGAGGTGAGCAGATGAAATATAATACTATTTTGGGCTTTAGCAAAGCAATAATCCAGTATTTGAAAAATTTGTCCTTGCCTCAGGTTCTCAATATGCTCAAATAGGAAAACTCAGATTTACAGAAGATTTATTGCTTAGAAGTCTTCATAGAAGGACTGAAGACATATCTTAGATACTTTGTGTATACTAGTGTCCATGGAGAGTACAGCAGCAGACTTGTTGGCTTATAAATATCTGTTTTATTTAAGCTGACTTGTAATTCTTATGAAGAATTAATTTTAAAATTGAAACACATAGTTATAATGAATAATTCAAAATAGTACACAAATAAAATGGAAATAATTTGATTTAGAAATGAGGTGTTTAGAAAACAGGAAAACAAATGTGGATTACCAAAGAAGATGGCATGGCAGTAGACTCTAAAAGCTATTATGTATAAGAAGTATAATGGAGGCAGGCAGATTGTATTTAATTTTTGTTTAAAATTACTTAAGCACTACAGGGTCCATTGTTGAAAATATGTCTAAGAATTACGTACCTCATTCAATTTTACTTATTGATTTTAAACAGTAAAATTAAAGATTAGTGAAAAGAGCAGGGAAAATAGTATTTTCTGTGATTTTCTACAGGCATTCCAAGTAAGTACATCCTGCAGTGAATAAAATTATCAAATATGGCATAAAATACTTACACTGGGAGCTCAGAAGTGATTGATTACTCCAGAAATTAAAAACTGGGATGACTGCATTGCCCTTTCCAATGACACTCGTAATTTCCTTCCCATTATCTAGGACTTGTAGTTTAATGAACACATCTGAATTAGAGGTTTGTACCTGCAATGTAGCAGTATGTGGTGCTGTGGCTTTTACAAAATACCTAAGGAGAAAGAAAAAATTATTGCAATACAGCCAACTGTACCTGATCATTCTGAATAATGAAAGTACCTAAATGTGCTGAACTAGAAGCAAACACTTAAAATTAAGTTACAAATCAACTGTTTTCCTGGAATCTGATGGGCTAAGCTTCCTGCAGTGAAGTTTAGTGCAGTGAATCAACAAACAAAACAAGTTCTGCTGCTTAAAAATGGGGTGGTCTAGCTAATTTTTTTCTGTTGTCTTATCTAATGTCCAAATAGACATTTGACTGCCTACTTGCTTATATTTGTTAACTATCAGCCTGATTAGGGAATTATATCTTTACAAAAGTACCTGAAGAAAAAAAAAATTATTTGCTTTCAAAAGGGTAGGGAAATCTCCTCTGACAGAAGTAGTTACTTTGATCAGCTTAAAAGACTGTGGCATTAAAAACCTGTTGAATCGAAGTCTGAGGACAAAATTCAAATAATTGTTATGTTGTTCAAATAGTGGTTGTGTTGTAACCCATTGCTTTATGTATTATATGTTTTTTGTCCATAAATTCAAATTGTTATGCTAATCTCACCAAACAAACAAAGAAACAAGAACAAACAAAAAATCCATCACCCTGACTTCAGCACATTTGGAGCTAAAAATAAATTATTTTTTTAAAGATTGGTAACATCAGAAGGGGGAAAATAATGAAAATCATCAAGAAAGAGAGTGCTTACAAAATTTTAGTGCATCTATTTTGTTTCCATTACGTACTTTCTTCGTTTATATTGTAACTGATTCCTTCTCTTTAAGAGACTTCTATCCCAAGAATAATCCATTGACTTGAAATATTGAAAAAGCTTTCAGGAATTAGGATAAAATGTTTTAGAATTACCTTCAAAATATACATATTTAATCAGCTCTAAGCACAGGGTCTGTTGTCGTGCAATGTGTAGTTCTTTGTGTAGAAACTTCAGTATATCAGTTTAGTAATCATCAGTACTGAACTCAGAGGGGATTTTAATGAACTTTAATCAATTAAAAAGGGATTAATAAAGACTAAATCACGTTTGTTAAATATATTCTCCGAAAACAATCAGCATGCTAAAATAAAACACATATACATTTTTCTGTCAATACTGGAAGATGGAAATTGGTCTGATATATTGGGAAGAAAAGTGGTTTATTCCTGCACTAATTGAAGCTTTATCCCAATAGCTGGGGAAAAAAAAAAAAAATCTAACTTTATATCTCCTCCCTACCTGCAAAATCTTGATTTTAATACATGGTTATTCCCCAAAAGTACTAGAGAATTTCATTAATTGGTACATGGATAAGACTGAGCTTACAGAAATGCAAAATACTGAATTTTGCTTTGAAAGTTATAGTCTTCAGGTGTACTTCACACCTGTTCTTCATTAAGGAGTGGCCATATTTCACAAATAACACTTTCACTAATTAAATGTTAATTTTAGCCCATAAAATTCAGATATTGCATCAATATTCTCCCCTTCAAAGAAAGAGGAAAGAACACACTTTTCTGCCAGGGATGACCAATATAAAAACCAGAATTTATTCATTCTTCTCTCAATATTTACCTAAACAGCAGGAACTCCTTGTTGGGTATGTAATACTCCTTAAATTGTTGAGTAGAATAGATGTTATTCACAGCCTCACGAGAGAGAAACGGAAGGGCACTTTGGGAGCTGATGAAGCGGAGCTTCCATTTTCCACCTGCCACAGGCTGATCACCAGTGTGTGCTTCAGCCACAAAAGTGTATCCTTTCTGAAAGGGGAAAACAAGCCATTTTCACATGGCAGCAGCACTACTCCAAAGGCACTCTGTGACTACATGCAACACACCTTGTGTCCATTACACTTACTCATATAATAAGGTGCTCTTCATCGGCAAGAATCTTACAACTCCGGTCTATTCTAACTTAGGGAGCATCTCTTATTTTTAGCAATTTATACTTGACAAAAAGTTACATAGCAAGTTAAATCCAATTTCATCTAACCAGAAAGCTGGCAGGTGTTTTTAGGAGCAGATATGACTAAAGTCCTGAAGCCACTTTCTAACCAAATTATTTGATGATTTAAAATGCTCCTTCATGCTTAGGCAGTGTGAAAGCAGGGGTGGACAAGTTTGCTGCATGAAAATTTAGAGATGAGATTACTTTGGTCTTCTAATCTGAGGTTAAATTAACATTTACCCTAATTTGATAATGCCACTGCAGATACAGAATGAAATTACAAGATATTAATCTTATTTTTATTAAGATATTGATTGAAGAAAAAATATTTCTAGTATTAAAAAATCAAGTAAAAATAATTAAAAATGCAACATGCAAATAATAAGGCTGATGCAGATTTAGGTGCTCTTTATGAATCCTAAGAATAGGAATGTGAGGAGCCAGGATATAACAGAAAAAGTCTCACACTTTGATTAATTTGTATTTGTGAAAATGAAGATGATTACTTGAAAGGCAGGGGCAGGAAAAAGGGATATAAGGAATCAAATGGCCACTTGTAATGTTGCAGGGGGACTCAGAACTAAGTCCCTTCTTCATGTAGCCTAACTAGCCCTACTATCTCCCTATTTCAAATATTAAAATTTCATGTTCCATCCAAGAAATAGTCCAAATGAAAATTCTTGGAAAGGCTTTATTTCCTTCAGTCCTATTCTAAATTCTGTTTAAAGAAATCAGCATTTACCAGAAAAATAGCTTTGTTGAAAAAATCCTTATAATAAATAGGGTTGTGACTTCAGGACTATCCAATAATTCAGGGCTGTGGCTCCAGGAATACTGAATATTTAGAATGAAATTAAAATAAATTATTCATGATTCCAATTTGTGCAGTTGTAGCAGTAAGGCACTTTACAACCTTTAATCACCACAAGGTAATAGCAATCAGTCAGAGTAACCATTCAGGAGAACTCACTTATTTAAACATCTACTTAAGCACGGAGTCACAGACCCCTCTCTTCTTATCAAGTACACCTGGACACGGGAAGGATTTAACCAGACATTCAACTGCTTTCTGACAGCATGGGATGCAGGAGAAGAACAATTTCTCTTGTATACCTATCTATAAAGAGAATGTTGTACAAGCTTAATGTTCACTAAAAATATTCAGAAAATTTAGATTCAGAACTAAAAGTTTGTTTGAGTGAGAACTTTCTGAATACTATGAGCAATTAGAAAGCACAACTGAATTTTGTGTCTGGTAGGAAGATCAAGTCACTACTGAGAAACAAGAAAATAGATCTCAACAACCTCATCAAATTTATGTCTCTTTCTTAAAAAACCTTTGAGAGGTTTCACTGCTTACTTAGATCTTGTTACAATTCACTGTCCCTAGAATCAGAAAGGATTGTTTTCTAATACAATACCCAAATTAACTTTATGGCAAAGTAAGATGAATCCCTTATGTCCTATGACTAGTCAAGAGAAATAACTGAGCCTTCTCCTTGCTCAGATAGACTTCTATTTTCTAGACTAAATATGGTGGTAGTGAGGATTTCTTAAACTCTTATCTATGTAGGTCAGCTGAAGCTTGAGTGCTTATCTCTATCCTTTCCTACAATCTGTTCCAAAGACTTGTGAATAATAGAGAGAATAGAATTTAAAAACCACCAAGAACTAAAACAGATTCAACTGTATTCAGCAGGAGAAAAAAAAAAACATCAAAAAAGAAGAAAATTTAATGCAACCCCCCAAAAAAATCAAATAATGCTATGCAAGTAGCCAGTTTCCATTTAGGCTGCAATGGCTGCAAAGAGAAGACAGACTTTATTGCTAGTGTGCAGATTTTATCTTCACTGTCAATCATTCTGAAATGAACTTTAATGTGTTCCAGGAGTGTCTCTGCAGCACAGTAACAGTATCTGTTGACAGGATTCCTTTTTATCTCTGTTGTAAACTGCTGAGTCATACTTTGGAAGCAGAACTCGTAGATGTTTGTTTTTTTTAAATTACTTTTTATGTAATAATATTGACATTTAAGAATCCAGGCATAATGTATAATTTCTTGCTTGATGTACTACATTGCTGACTATTTTTTTATAAAATACTGTTACAAAAAATGTAATATTAAAATAACACCATTGTACTCTGTGTTTACTAATTGAAAAAAAAACCTTGTGAAAGTATCAACAAAGCTTTCAAAAGCTTGTGCAAGTCCACTGAAACAATAATCAACTATTTGGAAATAGGAAGAAATAAGCTAAACTGTAGAGTATAAGGTTATATTCTTACTGAGGAATCCAGGAATTCAGTGTTTGAGAAATGTAGTAAGAACAAGTAGAAAAACACAGCATGTCAGCACATTTCTGTTTTAATACTCTAAAAATCACTCTTTACTGCTATTATCCACATTTAATATTACAAAATATAGACCATTAGTTTAGCAAACAATAACAAAAATCTGGCTTTAATAGGGAAAAGTGGGAATCCAATGAAAAGGGCCATTTTCATTAGTAATTGACAGAATCACTGAGGCTTCTATGCTGTACCCATGGAAAGAAAAGACGTAGCCTTATCATTCCTTATTCAAACTTTTTATGGCCACAAGTTAAACATGGGTACAAAGTTTACTGTGCTCAGTGTTTTGGATGATAAACAGGAAAAAAGGCCCCAAAACAACAGCAGCAGGAAAGAGCACAAAGGATAATAAAAATTTCACTAATAAATGTTCAAGACAGAAGCAAATAAATTATGGTCTCTGTTCAAACTTGCTAATAAATAAAGGTGTGCTTTTAAGTAGAACATTATGACATAGCTAAAAATCTCCAGAGAATTTGGGCACTTGTCATTATTTTAAAATTTTACTTTTCACAGCAACTTCTTGCACTTACCTTATTTTTGGGATAAACATGAGATGCCACTTTGAAAAAGGCATGTGGCATTTCCTCCTGTGTGTCATTATCAAGAATGTGAAGTCTACAGGAAGGGATAGTGGTAAACACCTTTGTCAATATAAGCATGTCTTCTGGGACAATAAATATTTCTCTAAAAAAGAAAAAATTAAATTATATCAAAATTATTTTCCCAAATAAAAGGATATGTGCCACACAAAGCAAAAATCATTGCCCTGGTTTAACCCCAGCCAGCAATTAAGTACAACACAGCTGTTTACTCATTCCCCACACCCAACCCACCTGAGGGAAAGAACTGGAAAAAAATATAATTCTCGTGTGTTAAGAACAGTTTAAAAATAGAAAAAAATACACTAATAAATATTCTAATAATACTAATATTTGTAATGATTAGGAGAGGGAAAGAGAGTAACAGAACCCAAGAGAAACAAATGATGCTCAATACAATTGGTTGCCACCCACTGACCGATGCCCAGCTTGTTCCTGAGCAATGATAAGCCCCCTCCAGGTAATCCTCCCCCAATTTATACACTGAACATGACATTCTCTGGTATGGAACATCCCTTTGGCCATTTCAGGACAGCTGTCATGGCTGTGCTTCTTCCCAGATTTTTGTGCACCTCCTCACAGGCAGAGCGTGAGACATGAAAACTGGCTTGGGGTAAGCACTCAACAATCAAAACCTCAGAGTGTTATCAATATTATTATCACACTAAATCCAAATACACAACACTCTACCAGCTACTAAGAGGAAAATGAGGAAGAAATTAAGAAGAAAATTAATTCTGTTCCAGCCAAAGCCAGAACAAGTACATGTCAGAATTTAAGGACAGATAAGATAATTTAAGGACAGACAGATAAGAAGTAAGTTTTAAAGCAGATTAGTGAAAATCAGTGTATCAATACTACTTCCCCATAAGAGTTGTACAGGGCTCTGTGAAACCCACCTGAAAACCAGAAACCATGCATTTGGTGGTTGATCAGCATATGTTACTGCATAGTCAGCGAAATACATCTTACACCATTCATCTTCATAACACGGAAACTTTTTAGCTGAATTACAGCTTCTTTTAAACATTTCTCTGGAAAGCAACAACAAGATAAAGACTTCAATCTAATCAGGATGGCATATATATATACACTGACTTTTACTTATGCTGATCATGAAGAACACTACTTTGTGCATGAATATAAAACAACATAAAATACGTTACTAATGTTTCACAAGTAGTTATTCACTCCTAAACAAAAAAAACAATTCATGGAGTGATCAGTTCTTTCAGACCTCATGGCAAATATATAAACATATTTCCATCCATCAGTGTATCTGCGACTACAGCTGCTTCTAATATCCCAAGATGTTATGGCTTCTACAAAACTTTATAAGTTCCTTTTTCTTTTTTTTTTTTTTTTTAAATAAGTATCAGCATAACTTCACTTTCTTTATATTAAGTTGTCATCTTAAAGCTGTGGAATCATTAGGAGATTAAAAACCGTTCATTTCATTTTAAAACTCTTTGGAACAACAAATGAATAAAAGCAAAACTTATTGTCCAAGGTTCTAGATTTTTATGTTAAATAGAAATCTGCCAGCTGTTTAAAAAAAAAAAAAAAAAAAAAGAACAAGCACATTAACATGATTTTAACACTCAGATATATCCCTTAGGACAATGCCTATGAACCCCATAAGTTTCATAATTCTGAAGGCAGACTGAAAACTGCGTCTCATCTTTGCTGATGTAGAAATGCTTTAAATCTAAAATGGATGGCTAATATTTGGAACCAGGCTGTAGTTGGAAAGTCCTGATCCCATCAATGTACCTAGGTTTTACAAGATTAGAAACACTGAAAGGTGAAATAAAATTATATCTGGTGTGAGTGTTGCTAAATTGCTGGTTATAAGGAGTGAGGATTTATATCCACAGACAGTAATTATTGCGTTTTCACTCCTCACCCTTGGAAGAACTGATTTACTGCTAGGTCAGTTGTGTGAACACTTTCAGAGAGATTTTTGAAGGACTTAATGGAAATATGTGATCCCCAAAGAGTGTTAGGCTTGCAAATGACTTAATGAACACTGTTGAAATTAGAATAGCTGTCTTTCCAAAAGCTGTAATAAAATATCAGGGAAAGCATAGAAATACACCTACTTCATTTCTACTACATCTATTTTCCTTCAAGCAAGGGCAACAAAAAACTCCCCTGATGAGATAATAAACTGGGTATTATCAAATAGTAAAGCTATCTCCTTTCTACTGACAACCATGATTGCTTAATAGATAGCACAAATCAAAAAGTTTCTTTAAACCTGGTCAACTGCATAACTAAGGAATCAGTATCAGAGCTATACTTATGGAGCTGCCTACCAAACACTGAAAAATTAAATACATGCAAAAGGTAATATTTTAGCTCAAGCTGTAGGAAAAAATCTCTAACATATCTAGAAATTAGATTTTACTCACGTAGGGTAGACAGAGTAAAGCATGGCATGTATTTAGTAAAAAAATTCCATCCCTTCCATTAGGGTTTTGTAATTTTGACATTACTAATGCTCTTAACATGTTTATTTTGTGAAAAAAACGTTTATGACAACTGTCTGCAATAAAATAGTTTGATTTACTGCATGATTACCTTAACAACGTTATAGCACACTGTTCAAAATTTAACTCAATCATAGTCCACAGGTTTTTCAGAGTTTCTTCAACATCAGTGTTTTCTTTAGTACCTAGGGATAATAAAATAAGTTAGAATATATAATTTTTTTTTTTTTTTATGTTCTATATTGTTCTATATTCTAAATTTACACCTGCCAAATACTTTTTTAAAATGCCACTTGCACAAGTAAATTGCCTTATTTATTTGGAGTTTTACAGAAGTCTCACTTTTTTCTTTTTTTTCTTTTGATAGAGTATATTCCATTCATCATCAGCTTTGTAGTTTTCAGCACTCCTACAATTGCAAAAATGATGTGATCAATATTTTCTCCAAATTACATTTCTTTCACTGTAACATGTTGTAGTGATATGTGGCAATCTCTGTCCTCAGAGAACAGGCTCTTTATCTCCCAGCAACTTTCACCTGCAGATGCCAGGGAGGGGTAGGGATGTACCTAAACTGTCTGTGTACTGAACAGGAAAAGAACTGGGCAGCTGCAATGGGTAATTCATCCCACCCATGCTGGATAACTCACATAACAGGATGTGTTGTCATCTCAAGGCGTCTGCTTCTATACATGGAATACAGATGAAGGCTAGACTGATTTTCAAGTTTTCAGTAGTACAATACAAATTAAGGTCTTTATTCCAATAAATTCCTTTAAAAAATAAATGTCACTTTTTCTAACTTGGATGTGTTTGGATTCAAGCCACAAACTTTGAATCTCAGACTAAAGATCTTCTTGTTAACCCTTTGGATATCAGCTTAAAGAGACTGTGACTATCAAATTACTTTCCTTGTGTGGGTACCTAAAGATTGTAGCAAAGTCTTTTCTTATCTGGTCTTTCTGAAATTACAAACTAAAACCTGTAAGTACGATGCGTATATTTAATCCCAATCCTTTCAACTCTACTCAGAATTTTGCGGTTGTTATCTTTCTTTCTTCCTGGACAGTGGACACTGCACTTGGACACAGTATTCCAGCTGAGATAATAGAACTGCTGAATGCAAGATTCCTCTATGTGCACAAGAATGAAGGATAGTATCAGTACCTTATCTTTGGAGGACAGCAACAGACTTCGATACTGCGTGTGTTCCACTGACTACTATGATGCTTAGGTTCTTGTATGATTTCCTTTATATTTCCAGAAAAAAACCCCTGACATTTAGCCCAGCTCTGACCTAAATCTACATTAATGTAAATTCTGATTTAGTATCTATGCAAATCTAGGGGGGCGTATCTTTCAGATACTTTTTAGTACCATGTGTGCTAACTGAGTGGCTAGGTGTACTGAATAGAACTACAAGTTCTATTTCATTAGTCTCTGTTAATTTTACCTAGATAATAATAAGTAAAAAGCCTCTTTACAGTGAAGATTTTAATAAGATGAAGTATGAGACATTTTTGAAAGGCATTTTTAAATGACACACCTGGTTCTCTGCTCTTCAGTATTTTCCTAATATAGGTCCCTCTCCAGATGGCTTGAATTTTGAGAGCTGCTGCTTCTTCTTCAGATGTGGGAGTTTGATTCTCCCAGCTACTAAGGGATTTCTCCTCACTGCTCTCTGAAGGAATGGAAGGATGGGTAACATCAACAAAGCTGGAAGTCCTGTAGCTGCCTGTAATGAATTTAAAAAGAAAAAAAACCAAAACAAATAAATGCAAAACAGCAAGAGAGTGATTTCAAGCATAAAACTTTTAAGATAGAGATAAATATCACTCTTGAAATTTTATTTTTATCATAATTTGGAGAAAATATACTGTATAATTACATAAAGTCAAAATTTCAGCTAATTTGCTAATTATCAAATAATTTAATTTTTCTTTTCATGGACAGCTATTGCAGGACATTTTTTTTAAAAACATCTCCTACCATAATTTCAAAATGTTCTTCCAAATATGAACCAAGAGGATTTGATACACTAAAGCCTGACTGTACACAGCTTAACAGAGCTTCACAAGATTTTAAGTACTTATGTCTCTCACTCTGATAATTTTATTAAGTAATAATTTCAACACCAGTGTTCTTCAAAACATTTTGTTTAGCCTTAGCAAAGGAGACACAGAATAAGGATCTGTGATAAAGTGAAAGTTCATTTATTTGACTGACTTTATGTTACCCAGGAGTTTCAAAGCAGAACAGACATTGGTGGGTTCTGACAGGTTAGCAGTGAGCTCTTTGAAGGCATTCTTGCCTAGAAATCAGCATCCTGGGAGCCATCAGCACCAGGACTTAGGGAAAGGTGTGAGGAGCAACACTCCAAGGGGGCAGTTCCAGAGAGGTAGTTTGGAACTGCACACATGTGGAACAAAGGGGGCAATCCAGCATGATAAGAAGGAAACACTGTTGCAAAAGAAAGTATCAACAAACAAAAAAGAGAAGAGGAATCTGCTTGAAAAATGTAGACCACATTGCAGGCAAACAAACTATCTTAAGATACTGCTTTCATCAGCCAGATCACACATTTCAATCTAATCACTTTTACTCAATATTGCTAAATCTAGCTGTGTTTCTCAGCCACAATTCTCATCAATGTTGAATTTGCAAACCCTAGAAAGCCTCTTTAATACTTTAGGACTAAAAGATTACACAAGCCCATGTCAATAGAAACCAGACTAGAACTCAACAATCTGAATGGCACAAGCACTTTTATAAAACAGAAGCATATAATCAATCACAGAATAATACAGAGTCGAGTGGACCACTGGAGGTCTTCTGGTCCAATCCCTCATCCAAAGCTGGAAGAATTTAGAGCAGGTTGCTCCTGTTCTTGAACAAATGTCCAGTATTTTTTAATACTTCCATAACCATGGAGACTCCATAATTGAAGTGGGGCATTCTTTTCCAGTTTTTGACTAGCCTCATGGTGAATACTGTTTTGCTTAATATCCAGCTGGAATTTAAGATGTTCTAAGATGTATCCTGTCTGTGCACCTCTGGAAAGGTTTTGGCTCTCTCATCCATTGTAACACATTTCAAAATGAATTTGTTCAATCAACAAACTTGTCTATTTTACAATTAAATAACCCAGGGGGCAAGATGACTTCTAACCCCACTAATCATTGTCTTCATGGAAGGGAAATAGACTTCCAGCTCGTGCTTTGGCTCAGAAGAATGAGCTCTGCTGCAGAGCCTTCATTCCTCATATAAGGCAAAATACTGTATTATAAAGTAACAGTTGTTACAGTGAAGGCTGTATGTGAACACATATATTCACAGATTGACCTAACAGGTAAGAATATCCTAAAATGGAGCAGGAATCAATAATACAGAAAAGTAAAACCAAAAAGTGTTGGTATGGTGTTGCCCTGTGAACCAACCGAAAACTTCATCCACTGAGATCATCAAGTAGACTCCATAACTAAAAATAAATACCTATACCTCTAGAAATAAAACATTTCATTTGTGAGGATAAAGAATATAAGGATATAGAGTAAGTTAGTTAAATGTTAGACTGTTTCTGAAAACACAAATAACAAAAATTTGTATGGACTGTCACACAGAAATCAATTCTATTTACAGAAACTGTCAAAAGTTATCACAGATCAGGCCAAAACCCAAAAATTATGAGTGTGTATTCCTAAGTTATATATATTCCTAAGGAGATTCTTTTTTGTTCGAATTTTTTTATACAATGTCGTAAGAACAAAAATATTTTCCTTTGCAACATTCAAGGCAAAATACTGAGGTCTGAGTTAAATATTCTGATCATTCAAGGCTTTTTTTTATATTTGACATTTCTTAATATTTTTTCTTATAAGCAGAGAAATGTATACTGTGAAATGCTCTGAATAAATCAATCTTGAAAAAGTGAATGCTTTAAATCCACCAATATTGAACTAATGGATGTTTCAAATTTGACATTATGATTGAAAACAGATTTGTCAAAAATCTCTGACATGCCTTATCTGTTAATCAGAAGACACCATGCTCATAATAAAACAGAAGTTTTCAAAGCAGCCTAGCAAGACTCTGTTCACCATGAAATCACTGCAGCTTTCCTGGACGCAATGTACGAATTATTTTTTTTGAAAAAGGACTATTTTGCATGTACTCAAGAGGCACTTTACATGTTCAACCAAATAATATCAAATTTTCCCTCACCCCTTACTGGAACTCAAGTTCAAATCCAAACTGCAAGAAGAAACAAATGTTCAGAATTCTCTTTTAAGTCACACAACACAACTGTATAATCAATCATCTTAACCTATGTTTCTGAAGGAGAAAGAAGCTTGTTCTGAAAAAGAACTGAGCAAGACTTCCCAAATACAGTTTCACAGCTAAGATAAGCTTGTAGAGAACAGCTCGACTTCTAGATTAAATTTCAGACCAGAAGGTTTTAAGAGAACTGTACACAATGGGAACTCCACTTCCAACTTCGCAGTTGGAACTTACCCATGAGAAAGAAATGTAGACCTTGAGATGTGCTGAGATGACTGTCAAGTGTTTGAGACTCTTGAAAATCAGTGCCACAGACCTCCACTGGCTCATATTTGGCCCAATAAAACCAGGACAAGGTAAACAAAAACATGTGCAACAGAGAGCACGCAGGCATCCTGATATGCTTCCCTCTCCAAGAAGCATCACATGCCTCTGCAAATTCAGTACCTCATGACTGCCCGAAATTCTGCAGGGCCCCTTTATTCACTCTCCTTCCGGAATACAACAGAAGAGCCATGCCATAGCGAAGCACTCAGCTTCAGATACTTCTATCATTTTTCATATTTTCACTTGGCATGGTCTACCACTTGTTTCTTGTGGCTCTTCTGCTAATTGCTCCATGGGGATGGAGGATACTTGGCAGTCAAATAAATATGACCAGATCATTTTCAGGATGGTTCCTCAGAAACCTTAGCAGGCATGACCACTAACTGCAGTAAATCATAATATCCTTGCCCTTGGTTAATCTTGAGATTAATTCAGCACACAACGGAAAATTAATAAGATAAAATAAAATGGAGGTGCTGTTTCAAAAAAAGATCAGATTTGACCTGATATACTTGCAGACACAGATGACAAAAGTATTTCATTCATCTCTTATGGTAGTTTACACTGATGTCTGTTAGGTTCCAAAGGGTTACAACATCAGCTCTTGACAAGATTCGAGTAACTAACCTGACAATGCAGCAGTGCTTAAGTGGGGACAGGGCAATCTGTCTGATGCCAATTCTTCTAGGCCTTTCTACAATGAAGTTTTCAACTGGTTTTTCCTGCTATGTACTGCTTTTCTCCCTGATAGTTCACTTGGTTTATGCGTTATTTCTTTAAGGTTCTGGATGGAACCTGAATAAAAGCATGCCTTTACTCCAATGCAACCTTTATTAAGCAGGGAAAAATATCAATAAAGGTCGAAAAACATCCAGTATCAATAAAACCAAAGGGAAACAATTACCTTTCTGGTCCAATAGCGACCTCTTGTAATTAATTCTAGAAAAGCAAATAATTTAAAAGAATATATTGGATACTGGAGGAAACAAAACTGAAACAGTACTTTCTTTCTCCACATATTTATTTGCCTTTTTTGATTCACTGCCCAACTCCTAAAAAATATTCTGTCAGAGTGGATCTCATACTTTAGTGATTTATATGAGATCTTTGCTACAACCTGTCAACTGTGCTAATTATTCAAATCTATTTAAAAAATGTCTTCTAATGCTGACAAGTGTTTAAGGTTTTTTTTTTTGGAATACAGAAATCAGTAGCACAGTTATCTTTAAAATATGTGACAGGTGTTGTTTACTTTTAGTGGTGTGATAAATGTCAATATGCTGACCCTTGTAACATAGTCTTGTCATGGGATGCAATTCTCTGAAAAATACCTGATGTCTCACAGGAAGAATAACCTTCAGAAAAGGAGATTCAGAGGAAAGTTCCCAGTAAAGTGTATGTGCTTTTAAGTGCTTTCTTAAAAGGATGGAAGTATTATGACATTGTGTCAGTAACGGTATTTGTGTACATTTTAATCTATTCTTTTATAGTGTTTTTCCAGAATAAACTAACTAATAATAAAAAAAGTTAGTATCATTCTGATCAAGTAGAAACACTTTATTCTGTAAGTTCACAATAGAGAAAGAAAAAGCTAAGTTCCCATAAAAAAACAATGGTGATATGTCTCTTCCCATCAATCAGATAAATTATTTTTCTGTTGTGATGTGAAACCATATACATAAGGCTTTCATTAGTAAATAAAATGCTAACATTAATAGATTAAAAAATTAGAGAAAATAACTGAAAAATAAATCCTAAAATGGAAAAGATGCATATATTTGGTTGCCAGGCAAACTTAATTCTATCTGCATAAAATTCCAGCCTGCATAATAAATGAAACAAAGAAACAATGGGAAGACAATCATCCCTGCTTGTAATAAATACGTTGGCTCCTCCCAGAGTATGTTCAGGTATGCAGCACACCCTTAGCACAGGCTGGAGAAGAGGCAGATGGTGCTGCAGCCAGTTCCACAGTACATGGGTATGACTAGCCAGACAATTAGCCAGGCAACACAGTAATTTCCAAAAAGCAAGCTTAAAAAAGAAGCAAGCAAGCAAGACAACAAAAATTAAAACACCCCTCCCCCCACAAACAAACAAAAACCGCTCAATTCATCACTAAGAAACAGCTAAACTTTCAATGAAGGTACTAACTCAAGTTTTCCTTCACTCTCATTTTGTGAACAATATAGGCATTTAAGGTCTTTTCAGATGATAATTTGAATCAAAGTGATGAGGTGCAGTACAACAGGTAAAAGAATGTGGATTTTTTTTAATGACTGTCAATCAATACTGACAAATGCAACTCAAAGAAGACCAAGGGCAGTTTTATAAATTAAAAAAGGGTAAACAGATTTTCTGGAACAAAGAAAAGGATAATTTCTATTCTGAGAGGAGCCTTTGATGTCCTGTTAACAGTTAAAGTTTTAGGCTTAAAAAGTAACTGTGTCTACTTCAGCAAGAAAAAAAATGAACAAAGAGTTGGCTTCCCTGAAAATAAGAATAGAGGGATATACTTGAAGTGACTAGCAATATCAATACATTACCTGAAAACACAGTGTCATCCTCAGAAATATCAGTGTCTTTAAAATCCAAAGTAAAGGACCTGAAGGCAAATTTATATCTGTAAAGATCCTTCTTCTCTAGTACATATTCGATCAAATACCAAAATGCATTATTGAAAGCCTAAAATCAGAAAGAGGAAAAGTATTAAAATAATTACTCAATTATAAAGACTGATTTATGTTGCTTCTCAATATTGTTTCAAAAACTGTTTCCCTCTTCTCTTACCATGTACAAATGAAGTATTTAACTTCCTCTAACAAATACTGTATCTGAAAATTATTCTCAACTGTAGGACTACAATGCTTCAAGACAACAATAGAGAAAAAACCTGTTTCATGCCTGGCTTATAAAAATAGGAAAATAGGATTCATTCTGCAGTGTGTTTATCACCCAGAAACATCCTAGTAGTTTATGTACAGGGGGTTGATGGCCTCACAACAGAGGACAGAAGGACATATTATAATAGCTATCCTGACAATGGGAATTCTAAACTTGAGGTTTCAGAACAGGGACTGATAAGTGAATGGGAATGCTTTCGAGATTAGGAGGTGCCACAGCATGGGAAGATTTGGCTCTATTTTTATGCTTTGACATATTGATGCTCTTTAAAGAGCAGAAATCCAGTCTTTTCCTCCCCCACTCCTAGTAGATGGGAATTTTAGAGTGTGTTTTACAGAACTTGTTTCATAATGTGAGTTGAAGAACATGGTAAAAACTTACTGAAAAAGACAAGATTTTTCACTTTCACTGCCCTTAGTTTCAGATTTTTCTGCTTTCTGGAAACATTTTATGTATTTTAATACTAGTAAACGTGTCCTTTATTTTTAAATTTGCAAAACTAGGGAAGAAAGAATATAGTAGATTCTTTCTTGTATTCAGAAAAATTTTTTACTGTGTATATTAAAGACAGATAAATTCCATATTTTCATCCTTGAATCACTGTCAGCTTAGTGCCTTTTATTTATCTAATTTCTGTCTTTTTATTCTTTTTCATCTATTCATTGGTCTTCTTAGAGGGGGAGAAATTAAGGGATATGAGTGTTTATGACTACTGAATTTTTCTTAAACACTCTAAGTTTTGCACATATTTCACATGTGCATAAGCACTTAAAATGTTTATATTCAATTCCTGAGTTCAAACCAATTTTTTTCCTGGTGGACTTGGCAAGTAAATTACCTCTTTCATGAGTGGTGCACCTGTAATCATTCTTCATTAATCCTATTATTTTGCTGAATTTGAACCTGGTGTCAGGCCCATGTATGAAAGGGCTAGCTTAGGTGTTCTAATTTTTAATATCAGTGATTATAAAAATATTAAACCCTTTCTTCTATTCAATCCTCTAAATTACACAGTCTAAACTGCATGAGCTTTCTAGCACTTTGATGAAAATAAATGAATCTGGAATATATAAAATACTGAATTTAGAAAAATCAAGTTATAGCAATATGATCAACATTTGCATATATATAAAAATTAAAGTATCTTCTATTAAAAATTTTTGTTGCAATTTTTTTATAATATTGGAAAGCTATAGCCTACAGATCCACAGCAAAGTGTAATGTTTTAATCGTGTATCTTTAATTTATCGTACATACAGAGCAGAAAAGTTAAATATGAATGCTGTAGTTTCAAGAAACAAAGAAAAACAACTTGAATTACTGTGATTGAAAGAACTCATCATTGCCTTCAGAAATACAAGCTGCAATAATGTTCACCTGTTCCATCAACATTAGGCACAGAAAGCAACCATTAGACTTTTCTGCATTTCAGGTAGTATATTTCAAATTCAAAATGAAGTTGTAATATAAAAACAGCTCATGCTTTCTGCCCCAAAATATTCTAAACTAGATTGACAAAAATGAACTCAATTTAGAATGTGCTACTCTGTACACATTGACATTTTTCCTCTTAAAAGAAGATAATTATCATACAGTTGCAACTTACATCATTTGAGCTTACACTTTATAATGAATGGCACATCCAGAACATGCAGGTGGCCCTTGTTAAGCACACAGGCATTGGTTTGAAAAGGATAATGACAATGTTAAGCAGTTATCCAGCTTCTGTAGCTTTTGGATATGCGTTCATTAAAACTATTTGCTCACCTTGATGTTTTCTTCAGTTGTTGTAGCGTCATGGAGGCCAGGAGGACAATGAGCTACTTCCAATTCCTTCAAGGCTTTAGGAAGCTTATCCTTACTGCTGAAATTATTTATCACATTTCCAACAGCTTTCAGGATAGCTGTAGCCTGTTCTATAAATCGTGAGCTCTCCTGGGGAAAGGGAATAAAACAGCCATTGTTAGAAAGATTGATTTAAGATTTTCTTTGGTTTCCTTTCTGGGCTATGACAGAATACAAGCTTATTTTCTGTGATGAAGTACAAAACTTTTGGAATTCATGGAGTTGTTCTTAATATTATTAACTATAAAATCAATTATATCTCTGATATTCAAAAGCATATCAAATTCTCACTGATTTTAGCCAGTGAAATAAATAAAAGGCACCATAAGATATTTCAATTCATGGTTTTATTTTTCTTATATCATTAATCTTAGGAAATTGAATCAAAAATAAGATTCATATAGAGACTTTCTACTGCAGTGATAATAAGACTGTTAGCTGAAGTGCTCAGCATCTTCTGTTATGGAAGGACAAATTAGAATTAGTATCCTGCTGAAAACAGTGATTGAATACAGGCTGCCTAAAGCATCAATAATCTCCATCAGGATTTCTGTGCAAGAATGTAGATGTTTTCCTGCAAATGACAGCCTGCAGAGAAGTTGCTTCAAAAAGAAGTGCAGGGATAACCCAAGGATAAAATTCTGGTTTATTTTCTTGGTGAGAAATAGTTTTTCATCCAAAAATGGAAGGCAAGGGGATAATACAGCCACAAGACATTTTTAATGACCCAACTTCTTATGTTTCAACTTCTTTGCCACAATAAATGTGATAAATTTGCACAAACTGTTTTAATGCTCAATTATTGAGACCCAGAATCCACATTGCCATGTAAATTTGCTGTTACACTCACCTTCTAAAATGGTTTTGCACAAATGTTCTCTAGAAAATATATTCCCTCCCCTCAGGGACTTCAGCAAATATTTGAGCCTACTGCTTGCCAAAGAAACCTTGAAAATGTGGATGACAGTGGTGTTTGTCTGGATTATGGACAATGAAGAACAAAAGCTGTAGTAATTTCACCCCTGGGCCTCTTATCTCAGCTATGAAAAGTTGTTTGAATAAATTGCTCATTTTACATATAAAAGCTGCTCTGGCACCCGGTGAGTAATATGTGATCTCATGGGACCAAGCATACTTCACTGATGTGAGATTTTATTTAAATGGGCAGGTATTTTTTAACATTAATTAATAGTTACACATGTATTTTATGACATGCCTCAAAGAGTGAGTTACATGCTACCCTGACATAGTTATATGCTACCCTGCTCCAAACAAGAGCATTTTTCACATTTTATGCTGCACTTCTACGTAAACCACAATACTACCCAATTTTAACTTATATATTTATGTAAGATAATTTTTGCAGTATGCATCCAGTACCTGTTGTGCTGTAAAACACATATCTTTAATGCTCTTAATAATTTCATATTAAAATTAATACTATACCACTGAATATAATAACTCTAAATGGAAATCCAATACTGCTTCACTTTAACTAGTAGTCAGAAAAACTGTTATCACAATGTTTGCTTAGTTGTTATGCACACCTTCTGAAGAGCTGGCATCACAGCATCCTCTTCTCCAAAGACACATGGCACCATGGAACACAGATGAATGTGGTGCCCTATAGGACAAGTTACAGTGAAGAGCAGGATGTGTCGCCTACAATCCAAAAAAAAAAAAAAAAAACCCAAACTTTTTTTTAATTGCAGCAATTGTTAAGCTTTTCCTTTCACACATTTTGTAATATCATTGTCATATGAATTGTATTTAGGTGGAGAAGCTTATCCAGGCCACAGCTTCAAAGTGTTAACCAGAGATCCAGCAGTGCAAATAAGAAAGGAGAGTTAATGTCCCCCAGATACACTGGTAGTTTTTAAATACCTCTTCTTTCAACTGAAAATTAAATGCCCCTTATCTACTAACAGGCAGTGGGAAGAGAATGCCTTGCAGGCTTACCAAGTGACTTCTCTTTTGGAATGAAACGGGGAAGTGGCCAATAAGCCCATTTGTCTCCCAAAACTTCTGTAAATTACATCTGGCTGAAAGCCACCTCTCTCTGACTCGAGCAAAGAGAATCAAAGGTGGGAAGCTTATACATTTGAGCTGATGGTATCTCTGTTAGCTTTGAAATTTGCAGGTGCAAAAAGATACATATTTTTGGCCCCCTTAATGTAAAGAGAGATACAACCTTTAGAAACTACACTAAGAAAATACATGTGAATGCAGAACTAGACCTGAATGTAGTCTGTAAACATAATAATGCCTATTCCAGTTTTAGCCTGAATCAAAACAAACAAAGTGCACTATTAAAGATTTTGATTTAATTTCAATATGCTAGTGTTGTGATATTTTCTTTCTATGCCTTTTTATTTGACATGTTACTTAATTTAAAAAAATGGATTTATTTCTTTGAGATTAAACTAGTGATTTTCTCTTTTTGGAAAAGTAGAAGGCCTCAGTGTATTAGTCAGGAATATTATGCTTATGACAAGACTTGAAGATGTCATTTTCCTGGTTTCCTTGGAAGGATTTTCAGAAAATAGCATATCAAGGGCTCTTGCTTTTTATCTATTTCTTTATTTAAACCATCAGCCAATGCCCCAAACTGAGTATTTGGAGTTACACGCAAAGAGAAAAAAATCATATTAAGCAGTATGTGAATGGGAAATAAGATATGCAAGACTTCATGGATAATGCTAGAATTTCTCCTGTCATGTTTCATAAATCCTGTTTCAAAAAAAGCATTGAAACCTCCTATGGTATCATCATGCTTTTACAGTTCCACTAAAGATGCTAATTCTTATATTTTTCTTGCTACTCCAGGGAACATTTCAAATCGTTCCAGTTAGAAACACTTTTAAGTAGGAATTCTTAGGAATTTAAATTTATTTTTTAGCAATTCAGTGTGATTTTTTTTGTTAAATGCTCCTAAGTAAGAGTAAAGAACTCAGAATCTTCATAAAAGTGTTGGTAAATTCACAGTAATTTGGCAGTCTTACCAAATCCTAGCTATCAACCAGTCTGATACTCCAAAAACTTACGTTTTAGGAAATAAACTCTCACTGGATTACTGTGTCAATGATAATTTCAAGCCTTAACTAAAGAGTCAGGACAGAAATGAAACCTCATACATACCCAACAGGAAGATTTACCACAGTAGCTTTGGTTGCAGATGTATGCATCTTTAACACAAGTTCTCCAGGAGTCACAGATTTCCAAGAGAAATATTCAACCTTCAGCACACCTGATGAACATTCTTGTTTAGTACCTAGATTAAGAAAACAAAACAAAACAAAATACAGCCCACATAATATGGGGAAGGTGAATAACAATATTCAGAAACAAGTATGCACATTCTGTAGCTACTTCACAGTCATTAAAGTCTTCATTTAGGTTTTGCTAATACAGAAAAAATGCAGTCATTTAAAATGTATTGGTGGCACAAAATATGGCTTATTTGTACTATTTGCTAGAAAATAATGGTTATAAAATGTGTTACTAAGATGTATACATAAGACATCTTCCAAGTCACTTAAGGCTGCAGTAAAACTCCAAACAAATCCTTTCTGTCCACATGCAAAGGAAGCAAATTGCCATAAAAATTTTATTCATTTTCATTTACAGCTTATAGTTCAATTACTATAAAAGAATGGTCAGTTTGGGGTTTTTTTATGCTCTCTTTTGGTTCTCTCTACTCCACTCTAGATGCATTAAATGACATCCATATCAAGTGTTTAAATATCTGATTAACCTAAGCCAACTACCATAAAATGCCTTAACTCTCCTGAACTCTATTCTGTTTTTTATGAAAAACAAGGGATTAATATTTAAATCATTCAAGTTGTTAGGTCTTGAAAAAGCCAACTTAAACATATTTGAGAGCTTCTTGTGCACCAGTTAAAAAATAATTTCAGAAATATACTTTGGTTATATTGCTGTTTTTTCTGCAGTATGATCAGCTAAGGCATAAAGTAGCTTGCTAGAATGGAATCTGTAGAAAAGAAACCCCAAGAAACATGAGGAAATCCATTCCAGAAATATACAGATGAAAAGCTTCCAGCAAATCATAATCAACAGAAAAGGGAGGGATTCTTCCATGAAAATGTTCATCCTCAATATGAAATAATTGTGAAGTATTGCTTGAATATTAGTGTATTTCTTAAAATCAATTTGACTATTTCAAACTATTGCTAAACTCTCAAACTGCACCCAAGTACACAACAGATAAACACAATGGCACAAACATATGCAAGAATGTTTACATTTTCTATGAAAAATACATTGACATGTACTTTTGTGTGTTGGCTTACCTTCAATAACATACCAGTGTACTAATGCAGAAAAGCTAACCAGGATTTCAATGGGCATCAGACTGTCCACAAGTAAATAATAGAAGACTTCCTCTTCAGAAGACTGTATAGAAAAATGGACGTTTGTTCATTCATTTGCACTGAATGCTGTCCAACTGGCCTTATACAAAGTAGGACTAAGATTTTTTTATATGGTGACCTTAGTTATGGTATGGGAAATAAGCAATTAATTGTTACTCCTTCTTCCAAATTTCAGACACGTCATTTGAGCCCAGAGACTCATGCTGCATGTATAATAGTGTTTAAGAGATAAAAGGACACAGAACTTTTTTTGCATGAGAATATATCTACTTTTATACTATACTAACCATATGTACCTAAATGCAGTGCTTTTTCTTGCCAAACAACAATTAACAGAAGACCAGAAATTTTTTTTGCTGCAACTTTCTGATTCAAATAATTACAGAAAGCTTGAAAAAAATAAGAACTCTGAATTTGTAGATATGAGTGATCCTCCCTTATAAAGGGGTTTTTCTCCTACAAAACTCTATGAGGGCAATGTCTTTCACTCTTAACTTTAATACATTATTCTTAAACCAATATAAAAAACTATAGAATAATTCTATTGCTCCTAATAGTTCTTCAAAATCCAATGGTGAATGAGCTCATTTCTTCAGAACTGTTACAGTACATATCTTCCTGGATAATCCAGAGTTATGTAAATCCATTTTTGGGGGTATTTTTATCCTCCTATTGTAATATGACAAGGTTCTTTTATAAGCATGATACAGAATTGACCTAATATTGTAAACATATAATCTCTTTCAATACTAGAAATTAGAATGGTTTTACAGCAAAGGGTTACAGTTGTTTTTGGCACAAGAGCACACAGGCCTACATAGTCTTAATGCTGATTATGGCCCATGAAAGTATATCGCGCAGTCATTAGGAAAATTCCTTGTGATGTGATTACAGAGAGGTGGGAAATTGCAGGTGTACTTCAATTATGGAGCATAATCCCTTGTAGTTAACCTTCTCAGTGCAGGATTTTACAGGAACTTCACGCCTGGTGTTTACATTTTGGTACTCTACAATTAAACTTGAGATACACTACAAAATAAGAGCTGGGACAGGATATCCAAGCATACTGAATAACCTTCTGATAATAGGAACTAATGGCAGGTTCAGGGAAATTCCATTATTTGAATGCAACTAAAGAGTATTTCTAAATCCCTGCAACAGGATGCTGTAAATAGCAAAAGGACTTAGCATTTAAAGAGAAATGGAGTGTAATTCTAAACAGACTCACAATATGGGCTTTAGGTGACAGGGGAAGATGAACGAGAATTGAAGAGCAGATTCTGTAGCTGAATTATCAATAAATTCAATTTAGACACCAAAGTGCTAAAAGGTAGTTTTAAATCAAAATAAAGAGTGGTTGGAGATCTGATTCACTGTAATTTTTCTTTACATAAGCTATTTTTTGTGACTGTACAGAAGCATTCTACAGCATTTTTCATTTTCTTAAACACATAAATATATAATGCTGAATATTTGCTTGCAAACATACATTTTTATTGACTACATTAATCTTAATGCATTATTATTTTTCAGTAATAGCAGTTCTATATGCTCCACCAATATCCTTTAGGATATATGTATTATCTAATTATGTAAGACTTTGAAAAAAATAAAGCACAATGCAGTCATTTACCTTAAAACATGTCTTCTCATAATTATAAGCATATGTGTGTGGCTTGTGGAAAACATACAGGTTCCTAAGAAGAATATAAAGTTGAAATATAAGATATATACGACCCTAAGAAATTACATAATTTAATTTAAAATAAGGTAAATGTCTATTTCATAGCACAAGATAATAATTTCACAATCAGACTCAAAGCTATTACTCAAAAATGGTTCAACATTTTTAGTTATAAAAAAGATTAATAAATTTAATCTCCAGAGAATGCAGCCAAAATTAATTCATATATTTGCTGCATTTCTACACTTTTCCATTGCAGGTCAGGCCACTAATTTGTTTATTTTCAAGCTATAAATAGTTACATACTAATATTAATCTAAAACTTCCATACCCACATGAAAATTACTATATTGAAGCTTTATACAAGTATAACTGAAGGAAAGACTGTTTTATATACTTTATTAGTTTGGTTTTTTGTGGGTTTTTTTTCAGTTCTGTGTTGATTGCATACATTCAGAAAGCTATATAGTTCCTGGCAACAATTTTTTTTCTGATTTTGTTTTCACCAAGGTAGACATAAATGGCCTCAGCTTTAATCAAGGATGGAATCAGATCCAAACCAACACTGAGATTACAACACACAAGGATCCTGGTCTACTGCTGACATAACAGAGAAGGAAAAGCTTTCAACTGAACAGATGGGTAAAATGAAAATCTTAGATGCCTAATTTCCTCTAAGGGATAAATTCTTCAAAGGTTGATCAAGATGCTCTGTCAACTACTCTGTTAGCTACTTTATCAGTTGACTCTGAAAATAAACTCACCTATTCAGAGATAAGAAACTGACAAATGCTTTTTGCTTTAATTTTAATATTGGCTTATAAAAGGTCAACAGTACTTTAACATTTGGCTAAAAAGGTAAAAAGTTCATATTTCACATTCTCTGTATGTGAGCAAGACTTTTAAAGGAAATTAAATTGCTTGTGATGCTTTTATTTTTCTGAATCTCCTATCCTCCTGGACCTAGGACTACCTGAGAGTAGCACGGAAATTTTAACAAGACCTAAAGTGAGCTATGAATTTTTATTCCTAAAGTTTCCATACTGCTGGCTAGTATAAAAGTTATACATTCTCCTTTATAGACTGAGTAGAGTTTAAACACTTATGAAAATAGAAGCTTAATAAAGAAATCTCAGTTACACATTCAAGCAACAACTGGATGGATTTTCTCTGATAAAATTGCTTCCCTCAGCAATCTTTGATTCTCTAAAGGATATGTATTGTACCAGACTCCTTAAATCTAAAAGACAGAAGCTGAAGACATGATGTTACAAGTACACTAGCTTTTTTTTATGTTTTCAGAGGTATAAATGCCTTGGAATTATATTGAAAAGGGAGTGAGACAAAACATCTAATTGATCAAACAAAGCTATGCTGATGGCAACAGATTTCAACAACTTAATTTTTCCTTTATGATTTTGTCGTCTTGATGCAGTGTCTTGAACAAGCATCTTGTGTCTGCCCAGTGCCACATGGGCTGTAAAAGCACCTAATGGCCACAACCCTCCATGACCTACAATGTCCCACCCCACTGCAGTCTGACAGGTGCTTTGTGGAACTGGTTGTACTCTCCACTGCATTCTGGAGGACACGCCCAAGGCACAGAGCAGGGCTGCAGCTGGGACAGTATGTCTGGTCTGAAGCCACCCTGAAAGGCAGGATAGCTATACACAGAAGATCTATTAAGGAGATATGATATTTATGTAGCCATGTTTTGCATTTTACCGTTGTTATACAGTACATTGTATGGAATAAACCCCAAACCCTCTATTCCTTACTGGAAACAAACACAGAAGTCTTCAAAGGCAATCCAGGTTTCCCTGGAAACGGAAATATTTTCTGATGCTGTTTCATCCTTTGATTTAGTCTCTGTCTGGCTCTTCACATCAGTATCAGATCTTTCTGACATTTGTTTTGCATCTAAACTGATACTGTCATATTCTTCTGCAAAGATAAAAAGACACACAGAGCCAATACAGTGACAATATGCAAGTTAAAGCAGTATCATTCTTAAAAACTATCCTAAAATTACAAGGAAATTATCCACACGTCAGTTATAATGTATGCAGTTTAAAACTAAAAGCTATCCCACTAACCTAAAGATCTCAAATTGTGACTGAAGCAGCTCTATATGGAAATTTTAGGGTTTGCTTTTTGCTTAAGTAGTCTGCCTCAATAAACTACCACATATTGAACTGTACCCTAGAATCTTCAATGTCAGCTTGTTAGGTACACATACACATGATTTCTGCAAACTTAAATTCATCTATACAAACCAAAATACATCCCCTTGTCCAAAGCTCCTGTTCACTGAAAGGCTAATGAGGCAGTATTTTACAACTCACGGGAAAACATACAGAGAAATTTGGAGGACACAAAGACCTAGCCTTGTCTCTGGTACTTAGTACACTCTATGATGCTACTCACCCAAATCAGTCTAACTGCTTCTAAGCAGAAACAGATTTGAACTAGATTACATGAATTTTATTGTAGGAAAATCAGAATTAAAGTCAGATTCATACCACAATATAAACACAGACATATGTAGACAGATTTTGCAATCACTCAATAACTTTTTGTGTTGTAATGTAACTTTCTCTGCATTTAACCTCTGAGATTCATATAAATAGTTGCTTATAATGTTTGACCTGGTCTAAAAAGAAGTTTTAAGAATAGCTCAAAAACTGAGAATAGAAGAACTGAACAGCTATTAATTCAGAATGCTTGCTGAGGAAAAAGATGAAGTAATACTCACACATAAGGTATAACAAATGAGAAAAGTATTATAAACATGTATAATTTATGTTTAAATGTGCTCTGTAATATTTCATTATCACCAATACACACAGAGCTAATGTGTGGCTCTAAATTAGTTTTCAATTATTTTTCAAGAACTGAAAGAAATGCAATATAAGGAAAGGCACCAAAGGTCTTTTTCCTTTCTTTCAACTATGGAAAAACTACATGAAAGCTGAAAAATGTAGACTTTCTCTTCAATTTAAGTTAACATGGGTGTTAGGCTTCCAGTAAATAATTAGTGCTCTTATTTTTAAGAGCCTCTTATTTTTCTAACCAAATCCTTCAAACATTCAAAGTAATTTAAAAAATGAGATATTAATTTTGAAAAGATTTTGAATATTCTTCAGATAGTGATTTCAAAACACATTTCAAAGGAACGTTCATTAAAATTAAAGCTGGTTTTTTTTTGTTTGCTTTGTTTGGTTGTTTGGTTTTTTACCATTCTTCATTAAAAAAAAAAAAAATTCACAGTTCTTTAAAACGCGCTCTGTTTACAAAATCCACTGTATTTAGCTAGAGAGTAACTTATGAGAAGTGTTTGAATTTTTTTGAACACCAAACTGAAGATTTTACTCTATGTAATCATACATGCTATTACTTGTTCTTTAAAATATTTTCCTGTAAAGCAAACATCCAAAAATAAGTAGGAGTCCTGATATATGTACATGAGGATTAACATTGATGCCAAACAACATGGGAATGGCAAAACTCTGACTATAAACTTTACACACACTTACCTTTACTGAGTACTTCTGCTTTTTGTTGCAATGAGGGGGTGGTCTTCTATACAGTGAAAAAACAAAACAAGACAAAGTAGTGATGGTGATTATAATCTTGCATTATTTTGTTAGAGAAAACACCTGATTTTGGGGTCGTTATTCCAGAGACAGGGAAACAAGCTGGTAAGTTATCATCATGGGTTTGGGCTGGGTTTTTAGATGAAAAATAAAAGCAGCAAATTTCACCATAAGACCTACATATGTATCTCCAATGGAGAGATTGGTGTTTTTCTAGAGAAGTACATGTCATCTCCAATGTGAGATAACAGCTCTTTCACATATCTACTACTTCACTATTACAACAATGTTCTTGAATATTACTGTGTTTTGACAATAAAGTAAGTTTTATTCTAAGAACTAATATTCCTATTTAATAACCAATTCAATTTTTTTCTATTTCCATTCTTGAAAAACATATAGAGGATTCCTTTTCCAACAAGCATTTCTTGCTGTGCGAGTGACAGTACACAACTGTCATTAGCAACAGCATCCTTGATTACAGTAGCTAAAACTGTTTTCTATCACTGTATAAAAAAAAACTAGCCCCTTTTTTAATGTTTTTGGCAAACAACTTTAACTCGGTGAACCCCAGCTCCAAGCTAGAATTGCTGAATTAATATGAATGCAATATAGCTGCTTGCACTTGAAGTTCAGATGAAGTTAGCCAGCCTTTGAGAAAATCTACTCATTAAATTTACAAAGACAGGGTCCTTGTCTTTGAGAGATTAAAATCTTTGATTTAAAAACGTGTGCCTAGTCATCCTTCCTTCTGACTGCCCTCTTGTCTGCAATATAACATATACTGAAAGAGTCACTTCAACCTCTTCTCTTTTTCTTTTTTTTTTTTTTTGTTGGTGT
>VYXF01009083.1:308562-330061 GCA_013397295.1 Polioptila caerulea | reverse complement strand
TTTTTTTTTGTGAGGTTGTGTAGGAGAAGGAGATTGCACAGTTTCCAGTTTACCTGCTATTTGAATTTGGTACTATTAATGGCTTTTAGCTGGACTAGCTTTGCCTTTGCAAAGACAAATATTAAAGCCTAAAAAGGCTTTACAAACAAATTAACAAATTTGCAAGCTTTCTTTCATCCCAGGTCTCCCTTTACCTACCTGCCACCCTTCTCCCCATCCAAACTCCTGATATATACCCTCCCCATATATACTGTCATGTATCTTTATCTGTGTCAAAGGTGCTGATGCTGAAGCTGGCAGCATGACCTGGCCAGCAGCTGGACACACAGAGTGATTTTCTGTTCTGCATTTCAAAGAGGAGCTGTGGGAGCTGTGCTGACTTGGAGCTTTGATGCTTTTTCAGTACAATCAAGAAATATATTTTGAGGGGCAGACTGACATAATTTAGACAGTCTGAGTTAGACTGGATGGCAGGTCACAACAATACCTAAATCTTGCACAAGGTCATTGTGCTGGAAATCCAGGTCTGCCTCAACCCTCCCTATTGCAGATTACCCTGCATACACTATGTGAAGGGACCTCTGAATGCTTCCTTAGGGGAAAACCTGATGGCTTCATACTTTAATTTCTAGCTCCAGTAAAATCTTCCTGCAGCAGTTTACAGAATCTCTATAGGCTCAGGGCATGGGAACAGGCACCTCTGGCAAAATTTCAGGTGTTTGATATTCTCTGAATTAACAGAGGAAAAAGATGAGCAAATGAACTACGGATTTACGAGTCTCTATCTCAAAACTGGAAGTAGCAAATAATTTAATATATGTAATTTAACTGTAATATTGTTTATAATGGAAATCTGGAAGTCTCATTTTTGCACAGCAAAAATCTGAAATTCTATCCCAAGTCTGTTATGGTTTGGTTTTTTTTCAATGTTCATGAGTCAAAACAGGCTATGACAGATCTAACATTAAGAACAACTAAGAGAAAAATTAAGACACTGCTGAAATTGTTAACACTTGGGTTAAAAATTTAGTAATTGAAATATATTGCATTTTACAGTTATTTTTAAGATTAATTTCTTGGTTTTTTATGAGCTGAAAAGGACACTATAGGATCTTGCAAATATCCATGTACTTCAGCTCCTGTTTCCAGAATTCCAGAATACACTCAACTGTTCAGAACAAGTCAAGCTGTCATCACTTGTCATGTCACATTGTGAGTCATGTCTCAGCATATAAGTCTGAAAAATCACAGGGACTATTAAACCCTGAAAACTGCACTGTATTAAGAAGCACACATGCACAGAGCTGTGGCATTTCTCCCTGTGAGCCTACAACTTTCAAGATTCCAATGTTGCCAAAATTCTTGTAGGAGTCACAGGACTTACCAAACAGATACATGTCAGCTGTACAAATTATTGAGTTTCTTCTCAGAAATCCTGGGCATGTCCAAAGTATAAAAAGTATGAGATGTACTGTGTAAGCCTTGGAGGCTGCAACATCTGTAAGAGTCTAGCACTTTGTGCCAAATATACTGCTCAGGGACAGTACACATGATCCAGGCTGCTAGTATGGACGTGAGGTAGCTTAAGATAGAGCTGCTATGTCAGAACTAACAGTTGGCAGCAGGAAAGCCTGGAAAGATACAGGAAATCCTCAAAAACTGCATCAGCAGAATTTCCAGTAAAGAAGGAGAATGTGCCCAGGAAAATGGGGATGCTTAGTAACTTCATGCAGTCTGAGATGTGAAACCAGTCTAATCACAGCTGAGTAGAGACTCCCATAGGCTCATTTACTCAGTTTTTAGAGCACAAACATACAGTCAAATGCTTTCTGCTTTTTCAATGGTACAGGATGTGTTTGTCTACCTAATCTTCACTGACTTGGAGACAACTGGAGCGTCAAGAAAGTTCTCATTCTTTCATACTATCGCCTCTCATACTGTACCTAAGCCATTGGCACAGAAATAGAAAATAAAGAAAATAAAGGCATTTTTCCTCATTAATAAACACGCATTGCCTGAAAAATCAGCTCTGCTGCAACAGTATCCTATAAAGACATAAATCAGAAAAGATTTAGATCCAGCTGTGAACATGGAATGATGCACACAGATTCTGGAAGAAACACTTATTGTTTTTCCTTCAATGAATGGCAAATCTGAATGAAAATTCTGTAGGTAACTTAAAAATCTAATTTATCATCTCTTGCTTTTCATAATCATTAATGTATATTTGTAAAAATAATGGTAATTCATAAATTTATAGCTATCTTTTTACATTCAGGGATTCATTCGTATTTTTCAGCCTCCTAACATTAGCTATATTTTTATTTTATTCAAATCTATCAAATAATATGTTTTAAAATCTATCTGATATTCTTATAAAAACAGTAGCCTTTTCTGTTGTAGAAATGATGCAGGGCAAAACTTAACACACCAGTTTTTCTGCGAAAAGCAGAAGTCTTCTTCAGAAAATAAGCTCTCTGGATATAACTTGAGGTGAAGGAATAAAGTTTCAGGTACTCTATTTTTAAGATAAAAAATCCATTTAAAATCCTTCAAAATGACAAAGACGATCAAAATATTTCTTAAGATCTAAACCTGTATTAAAGTTCAATGTTTAATGTTGACCTGAGAGTTATATCATCAAAGGGTTTTGCATCTACAATCATTCAGACAGTCCTTTTTTTTTATTCTTCACTCACTGTGTTCACTAAATGGAATATCAGTTCTCATTTTAGCTGTGATGTGAGAGTAGGTAACAAAGGTGGGTTTTGAAAAAAGACATTACAAAAAAACAAACATCTGCAAAGCTGTGCACAAACTGAGATGAAGAAATAGCTTAAAAATACTGGATTACCAATTTGGCATCTCTTTTATTCAGTCCCTAAAGTTGAAGCTGCCCAATATCTCTGTACAAATAGATAATTGTGGGCCCATCAAAGTATCTCTGTACCACAAATGGCTAAATGCCTCTTCTCAAGGCCCTCTTCTAATTCGTGTGCCTTATATATCATGTGTAATTTTTCCCTGAAAAAAATAAGCAGGGAATTTCCATTTTATGCAGAGGGAAGTAATTTTCAAAATGATAAAATTTGTAGAGAAAATAGATTTTTTTTACTTCCTACCTAGCTCTCCTTGTGACTCAGTACCAATTCATAGCACTTATGAAATACAACACAAGAAGGATTGAAGTGAAAAGAAGAAAAAGCTTATTATGCACAACAGTCAGCAATGTTTATGGGGAACATGAAAAGAGAACACAACAGAGCATGCAAATTAAATAAACTGGTATTAGTTGCAAATGAGAAGATAAAACTGAGCTTGAATATATAATGGACAGACTGAAGTAAGAAACATGAAGGAAACATGAACATTAAGGAACACATTTTTTTTGTATTTGCGTCACTGGGAGAGAGTGGAGACTCTAACACTTTTGCTCTAGGAAAATTGCCAGGGAGCTTGACATTGAAGAAGTCACTTAGAGAAATATGAGTGTTCTGCTTAAGTGTATGAACACAGCAATCAGGTCAATATATTAAAATATCTAGTAGCCATTGCACATACTCATAGTAAACATATTCTGATTTTCTTGCTTTGCATTTCCTCAAACAGAAGACATAGAGCTTTATTCCATATGGAATTGGAGATATCTTCTATCAAAAAATTCATCCTGATGAAGAATATTCAAGTAGGCTTTTGAATGGCAGATCTACAAGGAAACACTACTCCAGGATAATCTCTTTCTCAGAAATGTTTGACAAAATTACTGTTGCATAAATCTGCAAGACTGTTGGTTTTTCCCTGGCCACAAAATACTTTCACTTGTATTTCAATGTGTCCTACACTTATAAATTACTTAAATTTTTACTGAACAAGAATGAAAGAGAGCCTCTTCATTTAGGAATTTGGCCCTATGTTAAGGAGTTTTCAAACAAAAAATTAACAAAAGGCATTTTCTCAAGAATAGTGATTCAAGATCAATTTAACTACCAAAATTTGATATTTTATAATATTTTTTCCTAATGCAAATCCAAATGCTTCTGGGACTGTAAAATCACTGAATGGGAAAGTCAGAGAAAAAAAAAAAAAAAAAAAAAGTTTGAAAATTCAATAATGAAGGATTTCTATTTTTTGGCATGAATACTTTGAGCATGTGAGGGATAATGGCATGTCTTTCAACTTCATATTTTTCAAAGAAGGTACATCCAGCTCCTAGAATTTTGTCTTTCATGTATCACTAGTCTCTGTTTCTGTGACAACAAATCTTAGGAACAGTGAATCAGATATTCAGTAATGGTACTTCATGCAGTTTACATTAGAGTGAATTGAAATATGCCAATTTAAACTTGTCGAGCATCTGGCACAGCAGCAGACTGAATTTCAGTCAGCTTAAAGCATAAAACTTCTGTATCCCAAAGATTTACTAAATCTGTATCAAAGGTTTTAAAGCAGACATCTCCTGACTAGTAATCACACAGTTTAAAATGGAGACAAGGTTATTCACATTCAGTATATTGCCATACAAAATTTAAAAAAAATAGCAATAATATATTGAATTTGGGATATCAAAGTTTCTCTTTCAGTGTTTGCTTTTTTAATCGCTGATTGACTTGTTTTTAAAAAGTATATATGATTATGTCAAGTTTTAAAACTACAGAAAACAAGCTCTGCCTTTATGAATTTGCCAGAGGTAGCTACATACTTTTGTTGATGAAAAGATTTAATATGTGAAAAAGAGAAGATTGTTCTCCAAGTTAAAAACCATTTTCTTTTCCAGTCTGTAAAAATGAAGTCCTACTTGCATTCTTTAGCTATTAACAAGCATAGCGTTTTTCAGCTGAGGTTTAAATTGTGGCAAAAGTAAAGTTCAAGTCAATTAGCTGCTCATAACTTCTTACATTTCATGTCTGAATCAGCTTGCCCTCAGCCTACAACACATTCATGTCTTCTTCCAACCATTCCAGTTTTATCAATGTCTCTCACGTATTTTCATACCCGCCCTTGTCTCTCCTTGACTGTATGTCCTACCGTGAGAGATCAGCCTTCTAAATCACTCTTGTACTAGGGGAGAAAATCTAAGGGATGTTTTACACTCCTTTGATGCTTCCAGCACATAAACTTCTATTAATTTGCAACTAGCCAAACCTGTATTTGTACACCTAGAGACTGAAGTAATGAAAACAATAATTATTATATGCTATACTACTTTATTTTAGGGTTATTTTATGATGCCTGTATTTCCAGTCATCTGTTCTGTTTATGTTATGTATTAAGTTCTGCACTTTTAAGACTGGTTCTGAGGGTGAAGTGGGGGAGAAAAAGTGTATAGTTTGTTTGCAGAAATTGCACTTGTTCTTTCACATTCCTTCTTTCAGTGTTGTTTGCAGCACGGTGAGAAAGAGCTTTCTTTTGCTTTTAGTTAGTTTTTTAGCTAGCTAAATCAGAGAAGTTTTTTGACTGTAGGTTTTGTTTTGGGGTTTTTTTGGAACTGTTTAAACTTGTTTCGGACTGAAAATTTAGAAAAAGTATCGGGAACTCATGTTTGTGGCTTGGGGCTTGGGACACAGCAGTTTTTGGCGCAGGAGGGACGGATGAGAAACTGAGCAAGCTGAGCTACATCCCTCGACAAGGACTTGCTGAATTTGCCATCTTCTTCAGAACAACAAGAGGTTCTATTATTATAAATAAATAATATATATTATTATTAATAATATTATTAATTTTTTTCATGTTTGTGAATACTTTTCCTGTTAAAGAAACAGTTTTTTCCACTTGTCTCCAAGGAAATCTTTCCTGAACCAGTGGGGAGGACGGGCCACTTGAATTTGCTTTCTAGAAAGACACCATTTGGAAATCTCCTTCCAAATTTGTCCCAAACCAAGATACAGTTACAGCTCCTTTCTAGGCTGATGGTTTTTTGTAATGATTTTTGTATGATGCCATTATTAAAAATACTTTTAAAGGTAAAGTACTATTGAAGTACTAATTAGGCTATTGTTAATAAAATGTACACAAAATACTGAATAGCTAAATATATCACAGAATTGCAGGTCATAGATATATTCTGTGGTAAAGTATTCCTCTTCACTGCAGAATTGCCTTGGTTTAAAATCATTAAATCTGCTAACAATATCCACACATGTACATTATCTAAATACACAGTATACATATAGTTCTGAAATATAGAAATGGTAAGAATGTACTCTGCAGAGGAAATACAAACAGACACTCCAAAAATTACATAGAAAATTACTTTCCATTCATTTAAAAATTTAAATCCAAAAGAGGAATGCTATCAAATGGTCTTCTGAGTAGTGTTTGCTGCAGTAAGAATGAAACTGAAGAGATGCTGGCACTGCCACATTGAGTTTCTTTGTAGGTGTTGAGCAAATGAAACAACTTCAGTGGAGCTCTGTTTGGGTTTTTTTGAGTGAGTATTTAAGTTTATATTTCTCTATGTTGCCAATTATTTCCCTATATTTTTTCAATAAATGAATTGTTCAGAAACTCTTTGAAAGTATCATTTTTTTAATCTGTTAAGCATGTCAGATTTAAATATTAGAAGGAGCATTTTGTTAAAGATTTATCTAAAAATAGATTTTGGCAGCTTATACATGTTCCAATTTAAAAATAGAAATAAAAAAAAAAATATTTAAAAAATCACAAATTACAACTTCCCAAAGTCATCTTAGTAATGTTTTATTAAACTTAGGTAAGATTAATCTTATCTATCTTGGAAAATTACAGTGAAGACTTCTACCTAGTAACTCGCATTGGCTTGGGTGGTTTGAGCCCAACTGTAGTCAGTGCTGCAATTAGTGAACCTGTTTGGAGGAATGGCATTCCCTCAGAGTTGCAAAGGAAGCCTGAGGGTCTAAATCATAGCTGAAGATTCCTTTTGAAGGCAGAGCTTCTGAAATTTAAGAGCAGGCCAACTGAGCAGTGAAACCTTACCTCTTTTTCCAGATCTAGCCAGAAGTCTTTCCATTCAGTGATAAATGAGGATGCCATTTTAAAGCATGTGTTAATAAAGTTTATATTTTTCTAGTCACTGGTCTAGGTACATCTTGCACTGTAGCCGAAATAAACTACTCATAATATAAACTAAGATTTATTTAAAAGACTGCAGACTATCTTCTTAAGATACAACTATCAAAAGGATTTTAAAGACCAAAACTAAGACAGTGTTAGCAATGGAACTTTTATAATCTGAGGGAAAAGAATAAAAAAGAAAGTTAAAGGTATTAAGAAAGATTTCCAAGCCAAAAAGCATCAACTATATATTATATATATATTATATAACTATAAAGTGGAAAGTGTAGGGAAGTTACTTAAAAAGCAAGGGAAAAAGCTTTCTGAAATGTCTTTGAAAAGTATTAAATAGTTCCTATTTTGTCTTTCACTATCCTTTGTATTACAAAAGGTCAAGTTATAAAAATAAAAATATTATTACCTGAGAATAATCTGCATTTGAGTGTCTCATATTTTGACTCATTTCTCGATTACCGTAATTTTGATTTTCATCAATTTCAGTAACAGAAGAGAGATGAGGTACAGAATTAAATCCTCTTTTGAGGGTAGACTCTGGAAAGTGGCTTAATAATAAAAGAGAACACAAACACTTTAATCCATACATTTTCTTTCAAATGACAGTATTTATAACTATTCTTAACAGAATTTTGTCAAAATAGTTTGTGTCTCCTTCATTTTGAAAGATTCCTAGGGCAGCACAGAATCTATATCTTCATATATTTCTTGTCATTACTGGCTTGGCACTACACACAAACATATGATAGAAAGACCTCTTAAGTAACCCTCAAAAAAACCCAAAGCTCAAGCCAGCTGAAAACTAGATGATAATGTCAGAAGTAAATAAATTACTATGGCCCCTCGACAAGACAAAAATACTAGAATGGAGGTAAGGCAAAAAATTAAAATGTTTTATATCAGAATACTTTTTGTCTTTTCCCTCAAATTAGGTCTCCATAGCTACTAAAACACAGGATAACCAAGGAAACCTGTGCAGGCCTATTCTGGGACTAGCAAAAGAAAGCTCTGTTGCTGACTTCACTGGAGGCAGGAGTAAAAACTGAAGGAAATATAAGTAATTCTTTGCTTGTTAAGTGAAGAACTAGAAAAAAAAGACCAACAAAAATTTTGCATACATGGTAATTAGACTAAGTGTGTAATTGTGCTATTACAGCAATAAAGAAGAAATTAAAATCTAAGCATGTGTTATCTAGCCCCCTTTTTAAGGACTGAGATAATGACAGATCAAGATCTCTTGCAGAAACAGTCACAATTATCTTGCCTTTTAGTGTTTCAAAATAATTTATTAGAAGAAAAGGAAGGGATTAAAAACTTTCAGTCCCAACTGTGATTCTAAGCCCCTTCTCCTATTTACATAGCTATATTACTTCAATGAAACCTTAATACCTGCTATATATTTTTGGCTACTACCTGGTAATTAAATCACAAAGATTAAATTAAGTAATTGTCACGGAAATTTTGCATGTTAAATAAACTATCCTTCCTCAAATGGGATAAGTTGACCATGAAGCAATCTATCAAATATGAAAAAACAATATAAAACCTGTTAAAATGCAAATACTTCAACATCTTCATTATCATTCTGTCATTACTTTGATAGCCTTTTAATTGCTTAGAGCATTATAATGTATTTCTACTCCTGCTGTTTGAAAACAAGCAGTAATTTAAGTAATTTTAAGTAACAAAACACAACTGCTTCAGCAAAACTATTACATTCCCAGAATAATCCAAGGTCACATCTTCCATGGAAAAATGCTGCTGTTAAAAAAAAAAAATTAAATATCCAACTGGCTTATTATCAGTCTATTCAATTGTGATGATCAAAATGAAGAACTTGACACATATGTAATTTAGTCAGTTTATTTAGAGAAGTACTCAACAAAAGGTGTACAGAACCTAAGGAAAGACAGACATCTCCAACGATTTGCAACCAGTTGTTGGACTTTGTCTCAAGAAAAGAGACATATCCTCCAAAATGACATAAACCTTTTGGTGTACTCTGGGTATGAGATACCTTCAATGCTTCATGACAGAAGCTCAGTCAGAATAAAAGAGACAGGATTAATAATTTTAGAACTTGTCTGAATGTTCACATCATAAGCTGAAGCCTGACAGATGTGCATTATGCAGTGTGTTCTAGGAACAGCTGTGATACACTTTATGGCAATCTTCCTTTTCTTGTCAGGGAGCAAGTATTATGCTGAGTGTGGAGTATTGACCAGAAGTCATGTATACAATAATTTCTGAAACTTCTCTAAGACACCCTATAAAACGACTGATTTTCAAGGGTTTAGAAGACTTCCAAACAGCCTATAACACAAGGAATTTATAAAAAGCTGTGTTTTGACCATGAGCTGCTTCACCTGCACTCTCAGGCTTGTTGTAACAACAATCATGAACAGAGAACAGCCTCTCTTATTCATAAACATTAAGTGTTCCATATCAAATTTCTGATGTCTATGAAAATACTGACTGGCCAGCCAGTCAATTATTTCCTTATTATGTGTTAGAATTAAAAAAGACCAATAGTTTGAGGAAAATTTTGAAATATATCAAAGAATATTCGTGTTTCTGGCAGAAGTAATCTAGCAAAAATTCTGCATCATTGGGCTCACTGAGTAGAGAATATAGCAACGTGTCTTTGCCTGACAGTACTCCCTGTCCTCCAATGTCAGAAGCCCTCAGAAGTGTGCATCTGCCTAGGGGACTGTCTGTACCAGGTGTGGTAAGTGACATGACAGGGACCCATGTGTGCATGTCCACCCCCTGGGAAGTTTTCTCAGCAGTGCAGACGAGCAGATCGTAGGGAGGAACAGCAAAGCCCAGAGACTCGTATCTCCAGCAGGAAGTGTGCGCTGTTCTCCCAAAACAGGAGGTGTTTGTGAGCCTCAATCATAAGAGGGTGAGCATAACTGCATATGTATGCATCTATGTGCCTGATTAGAACTTCTTGGGATTAGCTACAGGAAGTTGTTCGGAAGCTTTTAGGTGTTTATTAACATTTTGTAAGTGTCTAGTATACAAATTTAGCTGTTGTATTGCCTATATTGATCCTAAGTGTACAGTTCACTGATAGCTGATTAATTATGTGACACCAATAAATCAACAGTGTGCTTTGCCCTGATGTGCTTCAGGCATGAGCTGGAGTGACACAAGTAAAGATAAGACAGTGCACTTTCACAGTGCACTTTCACAATGCTAATTCTGAAACTACATTATATACTTACGTGTCTGTTGGTATTGCGATAATATTCAATTTGTATTTAAAAAATAGGCTAGCGATCTCAACATGTTTTTCAGGTTTCTCTACCACAGGCTCTGGGAAAAAAGCAACTTGTTAAATATATACATTCATAAAAGTATTTAATACTATTAAAGTTGAGAAATAATTTCCAATGGGGATTCGTCACTCCTAAATAATTTTCCAAGTATTATCCCATGCACTTGAATGGTACTCAAAAAACAGGGGTGGTTCTAGGTGACATATAATGAAAAAATAAATGATTTACACTCTGATCCTCAGCCTGCAAAGTGTTAAATTGTGCCTAACTTATGTGTAAGGTTGTCCAGGGTAGCTCAAAACAACTATGGCAGCACTTTTTGCCTTTGCCAATTTCCTCTATTTCTTATCCCAGTATACTTTTCTAGACTGGCTATAATGCTTTCATGCTCAAACTATTTCATATCATGCATCCAACTCCATTATGCAGTACAGACAAACCCTAGAAAAAAAATTAATCTAAAACCATGAGTTGATGCAGAAGGAGTAGTCACATACTTTAAAATTTTAAAAGGTGTTCAGAAGCTTTCATGGCTCTGCATCAGAGAGCTTCTGTGTTACTTTGATAACAACCCCTCTTCATTTGCTCCACTAGAGTGCTTTTTTCAACATAAATTAAGACACTTCTTAAAGCATGTAGGAAATAAGGCAAAGAAGAAGTAATACAAAATTGAGTTCAATTGAAATTAAGTTAACAGATTATAATTATAGTCCTGAAATAAATAAAATTTAATTGCAAATTTATTTTGGAGTTTATAGTAGGCAAACCTTGGGGTTCAGATGTCACAACAACTTGCTTTTTCTGACGGAAAAGCTTCCAGGAAGGAAGTGGTGGTGGTTCTGGCGGTGCTACCAGAGGACAGGACCTAGTTCTAGTGATCAGAACAGGATGGCTGTGTATATGGCAAAGCCCATATTGCCTCATCTTCTCTGAAGAATCAGCCTATGGAACATGGAAAGATAACCTGACTGGGTCAGATCTTCTTCCTCCTTATATCTGTCTAACAAACAAGAACAGTATGCACGCAAAGGAATCTGACAGCTTGTACAACAAATGAAATGAATACAGTCCACCTGACGAGTCTATCCAAAAACATGCTGATTAGAATTTGATATTCAGCACAAAATGTATACTTAGAAGTGTTTACATTGATTTAATTTTCATAATAGATTCATCACTTCTTTTAACTTATTTATATAACCTTAATATACAAGTGAAGAGAATAGATATATGAGAAAGCAATAGGTACAATGTTTTCTTTTAAACAACCATACTTAAAAATACTTCCTAAGCTAAAAAGTCCTTACTTCGTGTTGAATTTATAAAGTGACAGAATTCTAAAATCAATTGGTCTTTTAGATAACTTGTAAAAAGTCCAGAATGTATTGCTTTGAACCAACAATGTCATTAAAGCTAAGCTTTTTATTTGATGGCTCATTCATAAAACACATTAAAGACACTTCAGTTAACCTGCATACCAAAGCTCTTAGGAACAGACTTAAGAGCAATTTTAGATGTGGACATTGAGTGGTGCTCTTCCCACTAAAATAATAATGGTCTGGTACTTAACATCACAACTGAAAGTTCTGTTACAAGATTTGTATATCCTTTCAATTTTAAAAGCACACTTTCTTTTACATGCTAAATAAATCACCAATAACTTATTTCTTTAATACACTCATCAGCAAGTCTCTGATTGCTCTGATTGCATTTTAAAATGTTCCTTAGGTTCTGTATTTATGAATTCTACAGAGAAGAATGTTGCTGTGGTTGTCAGTTATTTGAAGAGTGGGGAACAAATTAAATTAAAAATGCCAGTTAAAATATCCAAGATTAGAAAGGATTTTGAAGAAAACCAGTTAGGTGTCATAAAGGAGAATTTAGCGGTTGAATACACGACACACTTGACTAAATTAATTATTTTTTTCATTTTATTTGGGCAAACTAAGACAAATTCAAGCCACAGCAATCCAAGGAAATCCATACTAGAAAGCAAAGCTAAAAGGGATACTGCAAAAATCTGGGAGGAAACTTCTGTCACAACTGCAGTGAATGACAAAATTTTCTTGAATTTTAGGGAGCAACTCTTATTCCAGTGAATCCATTTTCTAAATTTTATTTCAATCACAGTAGTTTGTCTCAGCCCTTGAATACAGCTTGAAAATGGTGGGGTTTTTATCCCTAAGAAATCCTCTATACTTTTTTATTTAACTTCTGTCAACTTCCATTTTTCTGTCAAGTCTTTACTAAAACACTAGTTTAGACATACAGATTCATCTGTCTCATCCTATTTGGTCTGCCATACCTCTTTTTCAGTAATTTCTATAACCCAACAGACTGTAGTCAAGTTTGAGATTTAGGGTGTTAGGTGGCAGGAAAGATATAAGCCCACGTCCCCACTTCCACTTTGCCTTTTGATGACTAACATTACTTATTATTAGCAAAGAGAGAATATTGACTGGGATCTTAAATTAAAATAAATTAAAGCAATATCACAGATAACAAGTTAATCTTCAAAATCGCATAAAATACACAGCACAATTTTTAAAAAGAAAATGGTGCAAGAATTAAGTGCACTAAAGCATAACACCTGCAAATCACTCCTGGAAATTTCATTACTCTATGAAGCTTACCAGTTTCCTGAAAAGGCAGCTTAAAATATAATTATCTAATTATGATAGATATGATTTGAATGTACAAAAAAGGAAACCTAATTAATAATCAACTCAAGAAAGCCTGCTCTGGCACTATAAAAAGCTTTCTGAGGAGTGAGAGTGACTAAGTGGAAATTTACGTGTTGTTTTTACCCCAGTTGCGTTAAGTGCTACACTTTTTCCAGTTGCTTTCACCAGTTGCAACACTAATGATAGAAATCGATATAAACATGCTATTTCTTTTATTCAGAAGTATCTCATCATGATACATTTTCTAGTCCATATCTAGTCTCTCCCAGGAGACTTTCAGCCTCTGGGATCCTGAGGAAAGTGGAGGAAAACTGAGTAAAATCAGCTGGCTTTGGCAGGAAAATGCATGTTCAGAATACAGAAGTACCAAAATATAAACTTAACTGATAGTCATCATCTAGTGACTGTTTCACTGTGCTAATCGTATTCTTTTTGCTACAACACTGTTGCAACAAAATGAAACACTGTGATAACAAAATAAATAATGCTTTTCTGTCCAGAGAGCACAGTATCTTACCATTCGTGTTAATAAGAAAATATCCTCTTCAAACAAATGCAGCGGAATACAGTCAGCGTACACGACCATTTCTGGCTGGGTTGGTATGGGTGGTTCTACACAGAAAACATCAAAAATGCTTTAGAAAAAGGTAAACAGTAGAAAAATGTAGCTGTACCTCACACTAAATTTCTGTGCTTTCTCTGCCTTATTTTTATTACTATTTTCTTTGTCTGACTGTTATTTTATTCGAAAGAAGAGCTCATTGTAATGTACTTTGAAAAAAAGCCACGGATGGAAAAAACCACCTCATTTAAATCGTCAACAGCATTTGCATATTTTATTTATTTTACATAAATGAGTAACAGAGAATACCATTTTAAAATATGACAGGTCAGAGGTAGCTTTCAACATTGTTTTTTTGTTTTACTTAAAATTTTTAAAACAATAGATACTAGTATAAAGTATACACATAATCTGTGTAGATGAAGTAAAAACATCCTGATTTGTCAGTACTAGTTAAATCCTTCTCAGCAATGAAGGCAAAATTTGATCTTGCCAACAAAAGGATCCAAAGCCAGAGCTCTAACCACTGCTGCCAAGGGATATGGGGATTCAGATAAGTAATTTGAGAAACAGTGCCTGTAAGCCAGGGCTACTGATCTCACTTCTGTCAAGTAGATGAAAAAATGGAGGTAATCACAGCTGCCTCAGAAGGCATGAAGCTCTCATCCCACATACCCTACAGAAGCTTGTTTGCCTGTAATTCTATATAGGCAAGGAATAGAAACAGGGGCACACTCACTTTGTTAACCCCAGAAATCTGCTGCACTAGGCAACCATACAATCGTCTCCTACTCTTATCTGTGAAAGAAGCCATTGCTAATTCCTGAAAGATGAAGAGAAGCCAAGGATGTCTGACAGTCAATTCACTCATGCTGAAGGGAAATTAGAAGTCTAAAACATAGTACTTGAAATATATATCTCTGGTTTTACCAAAAAGACATCTCAAAAAGAAACATATCTATTTCTCTCTACTTTTCCTTAGTCATCTCAGAAGACTTGCAGACAAGATTTCAGTACATGGGTTATGACACCTGCTTTTCATCAGAATGTTTTTTAGGCAAAAGTTCTTCACAGAAAGAGTTGTTAATCATTGGAACAGGCTGCCCAAGGAAGTGGCTGAGCCATCATTCCAGGAGGTATTTAAAACATGCATACATGTGGCACTTAGGAACATGGTTTAGTGGTGGCCTTGGCAGTACAGGTTAAAAGCTGGATTCAATGAACTTAGAGGTCTTTTCAAACCTAAATGAGTCTATGATTCTATCCCCATCTAACACTCCAGGAAAATTATCTGTGTCTATCATTGTTCCTTTCAGCTTCACCTCAAATCAGATAATTGCTTTCTATGTTTAGTAAATATTCAACTGGATGTTGCACTAAGAAGAGGTATTTTCTGTGAAATGAAATAAAACAAAGCTATTTGCATATAAACAGGCAAGTATCTGGAAAATATGATGTATCAGACCTAAAATTTATTTATTTAGAGGATATGCAACATTTTATTCTCAAAGTACAATATCTTTGCATCTTAAATATTCTTCCAGGAATTCAATTACTCAATTAAACAAGCTAAACGAAGTAAGAGTTACTTTCCAATATATTCTTAATTTTTCTCACTGCTTGCTTGTGATTCCCACGTTAACCACAGCTCTTGAGTTAGTTGTGGGTTTCAACTTATTCAAAAGCAAGTCTACAATTAACCTTAATCTCAATCCTTACCAACATATCTGATCTACTACAAACACAGAAACATTAGCTACAATGTCCTACACATTAGAGAACAGTATGTGCCATAAGGCATACCAATCTCATTGCATGTGAGAAGTATTTCTCAAATAAAAGTATTTTATCAAATACCAGGTGGAATGTAAAGCTGTCATGCTCAGTCCAGATGGGTTGTGAAATAAAATGTCTGCAGGGCAGACAATAAACTGCAATGAACCAATTATCAGAGCATGCAAATGATTAACCAGGCACATCATATCCACTTGAATAACACTATTACAATACTAGTACATTATGGCAGTAGCTTTAAAAATTACATTTAATTTGATCTTTTTTCACTGTACAAAAAATGAGGAAGATATATGCAAATTATTTGGCACTTAATGCAATGATGATTAGTGTGGATTCAGCATTTGGGAAAACTGGTTAAAACTGATAGCCTTGATAAAATTGCATTGGATAAAAAATGTTATAATAAACAGTACAAGAAAATGGATTCAGCAAAGCCTATTATTTCTATCCATCACTATGGATATGAGAATTCTGCAGTGCTTTGTTAAAAAATTCTGAATCCATGTAGCTACTTATGTTTCACACTTGCAGATTTGCAAATTGACTTACAGAGAATGAGTACTAAACAACTCGAACAAATGCTTCAGTCCCTTCGAGAAGGGAAAGTAAGATTTGAATTGATCCATGTGAAATACATATCCAGCCACTTAAAAAGAAAGGCCAGGAATTAAAATTGTTTGTTTTAATAGATATAAACTGTTTTTATTTGTTTGTCATATGTTTTACAAATGACTTGCAAAGAATTTTCTCTCTCTTAATGTTTCTTTTAAATATTTATCTACCAAACAAGAGCTGATGGTGTAGTTAAACTTTCCAAGGTATAATGATGCCAGATGAGGATCACAAAGGTGATCTAAGGGCTGGAGTACCTCTCCTATGAAGAAGGGCTGTTTTGTTTTGTTCAGCCTGGCTTAGAGAAGGCTCCAGGGAGATCTCAGAGTAGCCTTCCAGTATCTAACGAAGAGCTTACAAGAAAGCTGAAGAGAGATTCTTCAGGCCATGGAGAGATAGAAAAAGGGACAATTGTTTTAACTGACTCTCTGAAGGAGGTCTGGTTTAGATGTAAGAAGATAATTCTTTACTGTGCAGATGTTGAAGCACCAGAATAGGTTGCTCAGAGAAGCTGTGGATGCCCCATCCCTGGATGTGTGCCAGGCCAGGCTGCACAGGGGGACTGTGAGAAATCTGGCCTAGTGGAAGATGCCCCTGCCCATGGCAGAGAGTTGGAACTAGATGATCTTGAAGGTACCTTCCAACCCAAACTATTCTGGGAAAACACATCAGTTGGCCTTTAATATCCTGATCATCAGATGTGCAGCTCAGATGTTAATTTCTACTGTTGTGATAGGCATGGATTAGCTTCACATATTAGAACAATTTTTTAGTTTTCAGATGAATAACCTTTGTGCTCTTCAGAATTTGAATGATAATGATATGCAGGTGAAAAACCAAATCATTAGGCTTCAATCCATCTTCTAAATGAAAACTCCTGAATAGGTAAAAGAAAAATTATAAAAATGTTATAGTTATGTGATAATATTATCTCATTGACTCTGATGATTACATATCTACTTGTTTAATATCAAAAACTTCTAAGTGTAATAATAATCTCAATATTTCTGTGACATAGAAAATATTATCTTTAATTATAGAACTTGTATGAAGGCATATTGAGATTAGCAAAATACATGGTTGATTTGTAGAACAAACTCCCAAATTCCTAGCTAGTGCCCTTTCAAATGGAACAGTGTTCCCTTTCCAGCAGTTCAGAAATTATTAAGAAACTCAGTAGTTTATAAACCTAAATAAAAGCAAAGTGGTGATTGTTTATGGGAACAAGGCATGAGTACCTTGTTGCATATAGGTAAAACCTTACAAAGTGAAGGCTTTGTAAAACCATGCTTCAGGCCTGCTACTTTAGCTAAGCAGAAAAGGACTATGGAAAAGTGACTCAGCTGAATTAGAGGTAGAAAAGCAAGTTATGCAACCATCCCACGTTCACATCGTGATGTATGGCGTTGGTTGAATTATGTTTGTTATGATTTAAAAATACGTAGCTGATAAAGGCCTGACTGCTTAAAAAGGCCTGGTTTTTACAAAAAAGCAGCTATCCTTGGCACCTGTCTGGGGACCCTGTGTCTCTTTGACCTAAAATGGGTCAGTAGGAACATATGAGTTGTCTGCCAAAACTTCCCAGAGACTGGCTGACTGATAAGCCAAAGGACCAAAGAGTTGGTTGCTCTCAGGAAGAGTTTGGACTGACCATGTCAAGGGCTTGTTATTCAGCTGGATCCACACAACTGGATGAAGAGAGAAACAAGTTCAGTGCTTCAATGATCCTGCTACTCATACTGCATTTGTGGGGTGCAGCAGGCATTGGTCTGACTGTGCAAGTGGTTCAGAACTGCATATGTTTGTGTTGGATCTGGCTGGGATTGAGTTTTCATCAGGGCAGCCCTGATGTGGTGCTGTTTTAGATAGGTGACCAAAATACTGGGAGTAACACAACAGTAGGTCAGTGACTGCTGAGCCAAGCTCACACACCAAAAATCTTCTGTTTCTCACTCCACTACCCCAGCAAGAGCACTAGGGGTGGGCAAAGGGCTCAGTCCTTGTTGTCTGCCCCATCCCACTGTGGGGAGTGAGCAGGTGGATGGGTGGTGGCTTAGCTGCCAGACAGCATCAACTCACTGTAACACTATAGCCCACACAAAATCAAAAGCCTGCAAGAGAAGTTTCCAAGCATTTAGAAGTAACTGGAACATCAATGTGTCATGAATAACAAAGTCATGCATATACAATGCATTGAATACAGAAGGTTTTGCCATTTTAAAAGTCAAATATCAGTAGTTTGTAGTTAAATATCTTTTTAGAAATAGTCCAGATTCATCAGATTTATCACAAAGAAGAAAAATTTCCTTGAAGTCAAGAGTCAACAGGTAGAGTGAAAGCTTGCAGCAGGGAAATAAGCACTTTTATCGTGCTGGGGAAACACTTTTCAAATCACTTAAAATGAAAAAAAAAAGAAAGAAAAAAGAAAAAGAAAAAAATAACTGTTGTTGCATTAAGTAAAGCCACTGTTACAAAATTCCACCAGAACAATTCAGGAACTTTTTCCAACTACTGCCTCTGGAGTCTGGCTTTGAATCAAGACCTAGTTTCAGATGTTATTTTAGGCACAACAGTGGTTCTACTGTCCTGGCCACTCTGCAGACCATGTGTCTTATAAAGCCTGCAAGATTTCCCTCTTTTGGCTACGCTCACACAACAAAAATGCATCATAATTCAGTATTATTTCAAACCACAATTCCTTTTTCCCTGTTACTATAGAGATACCTACCTCTTACTCTTCTCCAAAAGTCCTTTCTGGTACAAACTTAGGATAAAAGAGTTCTCTGATCAGTGTACTTCAGCCCTGAATTATTAGTATTCCTAAATAACCTTTTCACAGGACACTAATTGTCTTTCAGAAAAAAGCATAAACTGTGCTTTAAGTGGCAGAATAAAGATCTAAATATCATGTCATTTTTCACATGGAAGCACAGCCTTTTTTTTTTTTTTTTTAATGAGTTCACTCACTTTGCATAATTTCTAGAATACATATCTTGGATCCTTTTGCTTCCCTTTTCTCCATGACAAGCTTGAGTACTAGTTAATCCCATTACTTATATTCACATGAAACATCTTATTTCCTATTCCACACCTGCTACACTGAAGCAAACTACATTCCTGCAATATAGTTTAAAATTTACTGCTGTTTAGCTCATTTGGTGGTATGTAAGGTAGAACTTTAAACAAATATATTTTCTGATGACAAAACACAATTTTAGTTTCCTGTATTTTAAAATTATTTAAATCACTAATTTTAATCAGGATTCAAATGAAGAAGCAGGAATGCCATTTATGTAGTAAATTTCATTTTTACTTGGCAGTTATTTCCCTTAAAAAGATGTTCTATCTGTCCTCACCCACTGATTTGCAAGTGCAAATTATTCCAGTTAATGACTGGTTTTTGCTGCTAGTCACATGGAAATTATGTGTATCCAAATATAAGCAAAGCCACGAACATATGAGCTTATTGTACATTTGTAAAAATCTTCTATAGTTTATGCTAGTAAATTTGAAATATCTTAGTTGTTTAGCTGTCTGATTAATATTTACTTGTGGATTGTGTAAAATGTATTTTCTTGAGGTTTTTTGGTTTGAGTTTTTTTTAAACATTAAATATAAATGCACAAAGCAAGAATCTACTTAATTTTTATGCTCTTATGAATGTATCAATACAGGAATTAAATTAGTCACTGCATATTTCCTGGACAAAGGCAAAAAAAGATTAAGATTTACATCATGGAATGAATTCTGACTATTTCTGCCCTCCTCTCCCCCACCACTCCCCTGCCCTTTGACAAAGAAGCATTCCTGCTTTTTCCAATTACAATTTTGTGTATAAAGTGGATATTGAACAAGTAAATTATGAAAGAGGAAGGATTGTTATTTTTTAAACAGAACAAATGTGAGACAGTTTGCCACTAGAACAAAGTACTGCAATATACTATTATTAATCTACGTTGCAGATTAGGTTAGAATGCCTTCAGTGTGTAATGTGAGCTATAAATAACTACAATTTAAACAAAATAAAAAAGTAAATATGACTTCCCCCCCGTTTAGTTCAAACACAAATTAAAGCAAAGCCTTTTGCTTTACCTATAACTCCTGTCTGTATTTTTAGCTTCAAAACAATAGGACTTACTTTCAGTTAAGTCCTGAAGGCCTTGGGCTTTTGCCAACTTTTCTGGAGACTGAAGCGCTACCTTGCTTTTTTCTTTCTCTCCTCCTTTTTTTTTCTTTCCTACTTTTTTCTGCTCTGCTTTTTCTATTAAGTAAAATAAAGATTAAATATTTTTCTTTCTTAGATAAAAACTTTTAGTCATCAAATGCCATACAGCGCAAATGCGTTAAAAAGATTTTAAATAAATTTTAAAAACATCAAAAACTAATGTAATTTGATTCAAAGAAATAAAAATAAAAAGTAGTCCTTAAGATGTAAATGAAGATTTACTGAGAAGGAGCCACAGAGACTTTGGTCCCATCTTTTAGTTATTGCACAACTTTCATGTACTTACTACAATGTAAGAAATCATTGTATTTCTGGCACTGTGACAAATATTTTCTTCATGTCCTTGCTCTCATGCATCAGTAATTGCAAAATTAAAAAATCACAAAGACAATGCATAAATTCCCAATGGACATGAAACAGAAAGTCTCCCACAGTCCAAACATTCTTTGAAGCCTTAGAACTTAGACTACAGGAAAAGATTTCTTGAATGCAAAAAAAAAAATCATGGAATCATAGAATGGCTTGGGTTGGAAAGGACCTTAAGGATCATCTTAACCCAATTCCAACCCTCCTGCTGTGGGCAGGAACACCTTACATTAGAGCAGGTTGCTCACAGTCCCATCCTGGCCTTGACCACTTCCAGGGTCTGGGCAACCAGAACTTTTTTGGAGAACCTGTATCAGGAGCTCGCTATCCTCAGAAAGAATTTCCTTCTAATATTCAATCTAAACCGGCCCTCTGTGAGCTCAAAGCCATTGACTCTTGTTCTATCACTACATGCTCTTGTGAAAAGGCCCTCTCCAGCTCTCTGGGAGGCCCCCTTGAGGTACTGGAAGGTGCTATAGGGTCTCCCTGAAGCCTTCTCTTCTCTAGGCTGAACAATCCCTCCTCTCTGAGTGCCTTCATAGGAAAGGTTCTCCAGCCCTCTGATCATCTTGGGGCCCTCCTCTGGACTTGTTACAACAGGTCCATGTCTTTCTTCTGCTGGGACCCCAGAGCTGGATGCTGCACTCCAGGTCAGGGTCTCACAAGAACAGAGTAGAGGGGAGACTCACCTTCCTCATCCTGCTGGCCACATTGCTTTGAATGCAGCCTAGGATACGATTGCCTTTCCGGGATGTGAACTCACACTGTTGGCTCATGTACTGCCTCTCATCCACCAGATCCCCCATGTCCTTCTCCACAGGGCTCCTCTCAGCTCTTCTTCCAGTCCATATTCACACCTCAGATTGTCTCAATCCAGGTGCAGGACCTTGCACTTAGACTTTCTGAACTTCATTACATTCTCATG
>VYXF01009083.1:268983-307523 GCA_013397295.1 Polioptila caerulea | reverse complement strand
ATCATGGAATCATAGAATGGCTTGGGTTGGAAAGGACCTTAAGGATCATCTTAACCCAATTCCAACCTTCCTGCTGTGGGCAGGAACACCTTCCATTAGAGCAGGTTGCTCACAGCCCCATCCTGGCCTTGACCACTTCCAGGGACTGGGCAACCAGAACTTTTTTGGAGAACCTGTATCAGGAACTCGCTATCCTCAGAAAGAATTTCCTTCTAATATTCAATCTAAACCGGCCCTCTGTGAGCTCAAAGCCATTGACTCTTGTTCTATCACTACATGCTCTTGTGAAAAGGCCCTCTCCAGCTCTCTGGGAGGCCCCCTTGAGGTACTGGAAGGTGCTATAGGGTCTCCCTGAAGCCTTCTCTTCTCTAGGCTGAACAATCCCTCCTCTCTGAGTGCCTTCATAGGAAAGGTTCTCCAGCCCTCTGATCATCTTGGGGCCCTCCTCTGGACTTGTTACAACAGGTCCATGTCTTTCTTCTGCTGGGACCCCAGAGCTGGATGCTGCGCTCCAGGTCAGGGTCTCACAAGAGCAGAGTAGAGTGGAGACTCACCTTCCTCATCCTGCTGGCCACATTGCTTTGAATGCAGCCTAGGATACGATTGCCTTTCCGGGATGTGAACTCACACTGTTGGCTCATGTACTGCCTCTCATCCACCAGATCCCCCATGTCCTTCTCCACAGGGCTCCTCTCAGCTCTTCTTCCAGTCCATATTCACACCTCAGATTGTCTCAATCCAGGTGCAGGACCTTGCACTTAGACTTTCTGAACTTCATTACATTCTCATGAGTCTAATTCTCAAGTTTGTCCAAGTCCTTTTGGATGGCATTCCTTCCTTCCTTTGTGTCAACTGCACAACACAGCTTCACAGAATCACTTAATGGTTCAGGTTGAAAGGGACCACAGTGGGCCATCCAGTCCAACCTCCCTGCTCCACCACAGTCATACTTGAGCACATGTCACAGAATTGCATCCAAACATTTCTTGAGTATCTCCAGTTTAAAGCCATTCCAAGTGAGGGAGAATCTACAACCTCTCCAGACAATGTGTTCCACTGTTGGGTCACTCACACAGTAAAGAAGTTCTTCCTCATGTTCAGGTAGCACTTCCTGTGCACCAATTTCTGCCCATTGCCTCTTTTCCTATTGCTCAGCACTGTGGAGCAGAACCTGGTTTCATCTTCTTGGAACCCACCTTTTAGATACTTATACACATTGATGAGGTCCACTCTCAGCTGTCTCCTCTCAAAGCTGAACAGACCAAATTTCCTCAGCCTTTTCTTGTGAGAGATGCTCCAATCTCCCAATCATCTTCACTGCCCTCTCTTCTGGAGTCACTCAGGAGCTCCATGTGTGTAATGTGCTGATGAGCCCAGGACTGGACGCAGCATTTCAGATGCAGACTGAGTAAAGGAGCAGGACAACCTCCCTCGACCTGATGGCAATGCTTTTCCCAATGTATCCAAGGACACCATTGGCCTTCTTGACTCCCAGGGCACCCTGCAGACTCAGGAACAGCTTGTTGTCCACCGGGACCCCAGGTCCTTATCTCTCATGATGACTGGATGGCTTTGTGTCATCCAAACATTAATCCCAAACATCAACAGAACATCTGAACAAAGCTTTGAGCCTCAGAGTTGGAGATTACAGAGATGTATTGTGACAANACATCAACAGAACATCTGAACAAATTCAGCCTCATCTGAATCTGAACATTTCAGCCTCAGAGTTGGAGATTGCAGAGATGTATCGTGACACAATGGCTCTCTGATTCTTAGCTATTTCAGTAACTAATAGAATTTTTAAGTCTTAGGCATGATTAAATTTACCTTATTTTCTGGGAAAAAAATTACAGCACCCTGTTGGATGAGCAACAGTGCTGCTCCCACTGGCATGTCCATTCCAAACTCTGAAATATCTACCACAGGGATGGCTGGGTCAAGATGACAGCAGGATTTCCTAAGCAGAGTGAATACTACCTCAGCCAGGTATCTTCTAAGACTTTTATAACACTTTTGACATTGGGACAGAGTATTTGGGATTCAAAGCAAGGAAGTCAGAAATTTTTCTGAAAATCTAGGAAGAAATAGACATTTTAGCATATGATTTGTACTCTCCAAAGGCATGAGAAGTGTTGTGAAGTTACATCCATGCCTTCAAGTTAAAAACAGCAACTAAGAAAACGGTCTCAAATAAAAACAGTGAAGAATAATATACTGGAACAAACAAGTTTCTAAATCTAAGTTTTTTCATTTAAGTGCAAATAGGATTAGCAGCTCTTGAAGAAAATTATTGACTATATCTAGTAGATTAAAAAGAAAAATTGCAATAAATAAAAATGCAGGTAGATGTTAGAACATGTTTGTCATAACTCTGTAACTAATCACACTTTACAACATCCATTATGAAATGTATAATTAATTGACAGTCAGAGCATTGTAGCCTTTGGAGAAACTGCAACCTCTCTGATTGGTATCTCTCTGCAAGGACCCAGACTTTGGAGAAATGGCTGTGACATGGGCCTGAAAAAATCTCTGCCAGAAAGTGAAGCTACTATTATAAAATAACAGACTAGTACTGTTTCTAATGAGATCTATAGCTAAAACAAAAGCATTTTGAATTCACATCATTGCAATATGTTCAGTGAAACAACAAACCCACAGAGTTTTATGTGGCAATATATACAAAGTATACTTATTTGAAACAGAGATGATGTTAACCTTATTTATGCTTGGCCTAAAAAGATTAGACTTTGTAAAAATTACAGACCTTTGCTAACGTTATTGGCTGTCTCTGCTTTCTCAGTTGTATCTGGCATCTTACTCATAGAAGAAACTTCATTTTTTAACTCTGAGTCCTTGGTCTCTTCAGGGTTTGTGTCATCCTGATTATTCTCAAGTTCTGGAGCCTTCTTCTCTGGCAACTTGAATTCTGGAACAATCTCTTTCAAAAAGCCCCAAACTTTGTCCAAGTGTTCAGGCCTTTAAAAGAAAACACAAATGTATATGTCAATGGCAGGCGTATTTACAAAAAGAAAAGGAAGTGTGATTTTCATTTAGATAGCACTATATCACAACTGACAGTCCAACTCTAAAAAATGCTATTGGGTTATTTTAGTAGATAGAACACACTCTGTATCAGAAATATTTGCTGAGACACCTTATGGGAAGACCCATTAAAAAAGAGATGATGCTTAGAGATGCATGAAAATAAAGCATTCTTTCTCAAGATTTTTAGCAGATACAAGTAGTGGCAGAGAAATTTGCAGACCACTTTAAAACTACACCATATAATACTGTGATTCTAGCTCTGTCTATTAAAAAGCTTCTCAAAGGTACTTTCTAACTGGAAAGTATTTGATATGACATAATAGTTTCAGTCATGTTGATTTTCCACAGAAATTCAGTGATTCCAGAAATAATCTCAAACAGGGTCATGAATGAGTTTCATGCAAGCTAACTGCATTCAACTCTTTTTTTTTTTCTAATAAAATAAGTGATTGTAAAATGAGCTAACGTCATCTTATACTAGATGTAGTAGACTGTAGTATTCACATTTTCATATTCCATGATATAATACATTTGTAGTAAGTAAATACTGTTTTTGCTGTTGTAGTTGTAAAACTAACTAGAAAAAGAAATAAAATTTATGCTACTTAGATTTTTAAGTCCATGAACTACATGTGCACTGCTGTAGGACATAAATATATCAAAGACCTAAATTTCAAGCATAGCTTGTGACATAAAAATTACTGAAAAATTGAATAAAATATTCTCTGACTGAAATTTTTTAATAGTGAAATATAGTTATAAATAAAAAATTATATATAAAACATAACTATTTGCTATCCACATATTCATTTGATGTATATATCAAAAGGCAAAAATGTGTAATCCAAAAGAAAAATTCTAAATATTTAGTATCAGTACCTGGGTAATTCACATAGTAAAAAGAATGTCAAGCTGAAAAGTCAGAATGTCTTTCCTTAAAAACACAAAATGAACATAAAAGAAGCAGGAAACAAGAAAAATGTTATTGTAGGTAGGAAGCACTATTTTTGGTTGAAACTAAAAGTCTGCCAACTATTACAATTTAAATGGCAGAAACTCCATACTAGCTGATATTCATTTCTTCCAAATTAATGACATATACTTTCCATAGTATATTCAGAGATAAAATTATTATCAGCATTTTGAAACTGTATATTAAATGAAACATAGATTTCCCTAACCTTGTTTTCATCACACTGTTTAATATTAGTTAAATTAATTTTATAAATGATAGGCATCAGCATGATAAATAGCTTTACAAGAAACTGTATGACTTACAAAGAAAAATACAATAAAACTGCATTTCTCAAAGGTACATTTCCCAAGTGCCTGAATTATAAACCATTCACTTTCCAAAATTGATGGTAAAGGACTTTTAGGGCTAAACTTTATTTTTCATAATGCCTTATAGAATTAAATATTAAACAGCTAACACATAAATTGTTTAATAAAAGAACTTACTGGAGAGGAATGACTTCTGGAATCCATCCAGTCAGTGTTTGTAGAACTGTAAATTCCTCCATCTCTCTTTTTCCATTTTCGTGTATACTATAAGACAAAAGCAGACATTTTACAACTATAATGTAACCAACTACAGTAAACTCTATGGTCTACATTGCTTTCTGTAGGAATAACACCTTATACAGAATAGTTTGATGAAAAACAAGTAATGACTTGCAATTTTAGGAGTTTTCCAAACCACTGCTGACTACTCCCCCACAAAGCCAATGCCTTTGCATCAGGTCCATTATTTTAGTGCTCCCTCTGGTACAATGGCATTTTTTCAACTTTGTTAGCAAGCACGCAATGTATACTTGCACACAGTTGCAGGGTTGGAGATGTGGGTTTGAAATCCCTTGTGCTAAAACAGGATTATTATTCTACAACTTCAATTTCCTAAGCAACTTCTCTAACTCCCAGGTTATTCTGAACAAGCTGGTTCTACTTCCACTCTAGCCAAGTTCACTCTTTCAAACTGATCTCTGGAGAGGTTTCCTGAGAGGACCAAGGCCAGAGATGCCAACATTTGTATGGCTAACCCTTGTGCTCTGGAGAAACGCAGTACTTCAATCACATTCCTGCCAACAGTTTCCTCACAGGCAGCTCTAGGCAACCCCTCAGCCTCTGTGAACATACTTTAGATGACTTTTCTGACAAATATAACTTGATATGACGAGAACAGGGAAGCTTCCTTATTCAGAAGGGTGTTTTGAATTATTTTCTCAAGCTTACTCATTTAAACTCTTGGTGTTCATTGCTCATTTCACAAAACTGTATAGCCATAATTGTCAATCACTGCATCACAGGCCGCTTTCAACTTTTCCGGTCAGTTCTAGGGAAGTAGATCACTGTACACAACAGCACAACTGTAGCAGATGTGTCAAAAGCAGCTCACAAAACTCTACTTTCAATATTGGTTGAGTCAATATTGGTCAAGGCTGACAATGACAATTTCATTAAGAGTTTAGAAGTACTTCTGTTTGGCAGAAAGCCACACATGAAGCTTTCAGGAATAGTGTCAAATGAAGCAAATGATAAGAGTACTCCAGTTTCTTTGTAAGTTTTCTGTGAATAAATTTACAAACACATCTAAAAAGGAAACCCTGCACCTTCTGTGCACCTTCTGTAGCTATAGAGGATTTTATTTTACTGATTACAGTGTCAGCTTTTGGAAGCGTATAATTGTCATTACAGAATTTTAGCAAAATATATTTCCTACGTATATTAAATCATCTTTTTTCTATTACCATGTGACTTCTCAAAACGAATCAAAAGTGAGATGACAAAACATACCTAGTATTTGCTAACTTAATGATAGCTTTGGACAGCAACATTGGCCAAAGTTCATTTTGGCAGGTTGTAGCTGGTAATAACAAATTCTCCTCTTCATTGAAAGGCATAGTGTCATCCACAACGATCTTTCTCCAACACCCCTGCGACAAAGGGGAGGAGGAGGAAAGACGAAGGAATAAAAATTAGTTTGTGGGCTGACAAGTGAAGAGTATGTAAGAGAACTTTTAATGCTTTCCCAAGTGCCCAATTCAACTGTAACTTGATTTACATCACAGATGGCTTTAAAAGAAGTTCTCACATAATATATGAGAAGCATGGAAACAGCATTCATAGCATTTTATTACTGCTCTGACTTATTTGTTTCAGAGATTAATCTAATTGTCGCTATTTCCAAATATATATCATCTCATATGTATAGTACATCATGTACACACATTCATTGCTGTTTCTTCAGCTGCCATGACAGATGTCTGAGAAAAGTAATTATTAAAAAAAGGTTTAACTAAGATAGCAGCTTTTTAAATGTCTCTTTAGGTCTCAGTCTGGAAAAAATTATATAAGCAGCGCCCCTTGCTTCCCAAAATCTACCTGGGGGTGTTGACTGCGGTTAGTCTCCTGTTAAACATTATAAAACATAGTATACTTTTAGTATATTAAAAAATGAAAATGATCAAACGTAAAAATAAATAAATAAATAAATTTTAGTATTGCCAGGATAAGAAACAACCAGGTAAGACAAAGTACTGGTATCTCAAATACCAGATATTTCATTAGTAAACTGAGCTGGTATTCCACAAAATAATCTTGTCTACCATTCTCCAAATAAAAGTCTCTGTTCTAGTGATGAAGATATAATAGAAAATAGGGGGGCCAATCAAAAGTACTTCTGTTAATACACCCACAAAATGATGAAGAATGACCAAAACACTAAAGTGTTCACCATGTGTTACCAGAGAGTGCAAAATTATTGTTCTCTGCTTGTAACTAAACTATGGATTCAAGCTGAAACAACAGCTGATTAGTGCTATGAATTCTATAGGTCTAAAGAGAAAACAAATTCAGGCCAGAGGGCAAAGATATTAAAAAAGCATAAAAGAAGCTAATATTTTTTAGGATAAGAACCATTTTGTGACAACCAAAACAAAATATTTAAACTACCCTAGTTTGAAATGGACCTAGTCAGTCATATAATCACATATTCATCTCCTCCTCCAATAACTGCTGAAGTTTACTAGGGAGAGCAGTACAAGTTGTAGGAACAGAAAAGAAAGGAAAAGAAACCAAAGAAATTAAAAAAAAAAAAAAAGTGGGGCAGGTATACAGGTGGAAAAAAGTGAGAAAATAACTACAGAAACAAATTCAATAAACCTGAGGAATGCAAAGTGAAAGTAGAATGTGGGGTAGAATTTATATATCATGTCAAGTATGTGAAAAAAAAATAATTATCCACAGGTTTGATGTCATGCACAACAATGCTTTCAGGACTCAATGCAGAATATTCATGAAATCAGTTCATTATTCTTCCATCTTTTGCCCTCTTTTTCATTTAATTTTCTGTTTTCTCCTATGAAATCTCTTTCTCCTTTATCTCTTCCCATATTTGTCTTTCCTTGTTTGTACATTTTCTTTCATCTTCCAACATGTGACCCTCCTTTTTCCCTGTTTTGTTGTTCTGTAAAACACAGCTTGGACAACACAATTTATGCCTTCTCAAACTCATGCAACTCATTTCTATATGAATACAAGTTATTTCACATGTGGAGGCAGTAGTAAGAGATGAGGAAAGCACAGGCATGTAAATCAGATAAGTGTTCCCCTTACAGGGAAGGTCACTTTCAAGTTTTTGTTTCCAACTGACTGTCTCAAAATTATTTTCTGCTTTGGGCAACTGGAAATTCAATAGGGTTAGTTATAGGTCTTAGTGAGCTGTGACATTTTCTATTTCCAAAAGACAAATGTAAATGAAATAACTCCACCAACATAGATAACTTTTAGATGTCAGTTCTTTTATATGCCATTATTTCTTCATTAAAATGAGGTTCAGTGTGCAATTTAGCCTAATACACCAGAGATGTGGACCGCATCTGACTACTAAGCATTTGCATCAAACCTACAAAACTACAAAAATAAAATATTGCCTTTGCAAGCAATAACACTTTTATCAAGCCACAAGAGGTACAAAAATCACATGAAAGAGGCATTTTAATTAACAAGCATCAACAATTTCTCAGTTTTTCTACTCCTAAAAATCTATGTATTTTCAATAATAAAATATATGTCCACTAACCATCAAAATTTGCCATGCTAGCTGCATCATATTTTTATATTTTTGGAGGAAAGGACTCACCATCCAATAAAGCTTCAATACATATTTTCCAAATTTATTGTACAGTGGTATGTGTTCCTGGGTAGCTTTACATAAGGCATAAATGTGTTCCCAAGGTTTCCAAACAAGAGTGGGCGTTTCACTATTTAAGGAATTTTCATTATATATCCTCCAGACAGCATAGATTTCACTTACAATCCATCTCATCAGCTAAAACAAGAAAAAAAATAGAAAAAAATTATTTGCAAGTGCCATATTTTTTTAAAAAGTCAAGTTATATTATAATGATCAAAGAATAAAACAGATTCTGTTGTAAATAAAAAAGTGACATAAAAATATAGCTATGGTTTAATGGAAAAATTAATTTCACTGCTACAACTTCTCTTAAAATCATTACAATACCTATCTACAATAACAAGACTTGATGAAACTAAGTAAAGGCACAGCATAAATAGAGGTATTCATCATTTAACAAAGATAAATGAAGAAATATGATCTTAAAATAAATTGTGTTACAGGACTTGTGAGTTGTCATCACTTGTTTGATTGCTTATTAAAAGCCAGTTGCTAAAAATCAGTATTGCCTTCAATAGCCATTATTTTTATTCAGTAAAAGAAATCCTAAACTATTAAATGTACTTAGTAATTTTTAAGACTTAACAGCTTTAACTAATCATCCTTTATGCATGTGTGTTTATAATATGCAGACTTCCAATGTATGCCATACTTTCACAGGTATTACCAAACTGTTACTATAATTTATATGAACTGGGGTGAAAAAAAGCTTTTACTACAAGAAACTTGCCCTAAAATTAATCATAGGTTCTATGGATATTCCAAGAAACTTGTCCTAAAACAAATTACTGGTTTTTCAGACTTCAAAATGTACGAGACCCATCTTCTGATGTTTCTTCCCTTATATCTCTGGTGTTGAATTTTGAATTTTCATTGACATACTGAATGCAATAGAAATTATTAAGTAATATTACATTCAGTAAGGTACTTGGATGCCTTGGTTCCACATGGTTTATATTTTCCCATGGCCTGCAGAAATTCAGTAAACATTTATTCAACTCTGGAGAGATGGAAAAGACTGTATGGGACACAGACATTTGCACACACATGCAGGCCCACTAGGACTCCCAGAAAGTTTGAATAAAAAATATAAATACTTTCTAAAATAGCCTTTATTTATTCTTTTCTTTAGACAATATTATCCAGTAGTAATCACCTTAGTTCATAGACTGCATATATATATATATTTTAAGAAGTTTGGAAAACCTCTTATCATCACTAATTTTTCAAATTCTAAAAATTTTAATTATAGCAATCCAGATAATTTCTTGCCACTTTATCCCCTTCATTCCTTTTCCACTTAAAAATTTCTCACAACTTATTTCTTCTTGGTAGGAATTTGGAGTGAAATTCAAAAATTTAAAGGATAAGAAAAATGAAATAATATTTTTTAAAGGGACACATGTATTTCCACCTACCTCACAACAAAATATGTGCTCATTTGCTGAAACAAGGTCAAATGAGGTTTCATTTTGGACTACCACAGGAACCTAGTAGAAAGTAAATTGGTTAGGTCCATAGCTAAATTATCTGGAAAAAATTAAATTAACATTAGCATTTTACTGCAGTGAACATGCAAATGCTGAACATCTGGCAAACATTCATTACACATTTGAAAACTAGAAGTGATCATGTTGTAGATGGTTTGGTATTTCTTTAATAAAACTTCCTTAAAATGTAGGTTCAGAATGCTCAAAAAATTATTATTTTTACCAGGAGATTTAGAGTATCAAATTGAATAATCACATAATTAAATTGAGATGCCCTCAATTTCTTAAGATATTTGAAGTTCTGCATTTAAATCATGATCAAAACACTGTCTCATACTTTGAGATTCCCTTAGCCACCCACCAGGGTTTACAGGGATTTATTTGCTCATGGGCAGTTAGACAGTGGTATTGTCTGAACAGTGACTTTATCAAACCTTTGGCTGCATTACATAGTGTTCAGGATTATTTCCCTCTTGTATAGCTCATTTCCTTTTTGTAAGCAGTTCAGTAATAACAGACTGAGATTGCAGTTTATTGAACTAAATGTATCTGTGTCTCTCATCACATATTGGTGTTTGTTGTTTGCTTCTTTGTTTACCACAATAAATAGGCTTGTTTATATTTTCTTTTAAATATATATCAGGTTACAAATAATTCTTAATAGCCTTTCATTGCTTGACATTTACATTAATTTTTATATAAAATCTCTGGTAACAATTGCTTGTTTATTCAAAATATATTGGACCAAAAAAGCATCAAAGTTTTAATCAGGTCCCAAAGAAAACAAATTGTTTCTTCATAGTACTCTAGAGATAGATTTTAAAAACTATTTTTAATACAGATACAGGTTTACATGACTTTCTGGGCTGCCAGCTCTCTTGCCCTCATCTTTCAGATACCTCCACTAAGTTTATGCATTTTGGCAGCGTTTCCTATCCAATCTTTTGGTCTTGTCAATTACTCCTCTGACCTTCCCCTCTCCCCCCATTAAAAATTAAACTTAGATCTGTTTAGCATCTAGTTAATAAAAAATGGAACTGACAAGCTGACAAAAGGAAAACTGACAAGCCTGAAAAAGTTGGAAGGGTGGTTCAAGTGCTTTAAAACTTCAATATTTCATTTGAACTAAATCATGTAAACCCTTAGATTAGTAACGGTATTGGAGAACAGTGACCTTTGAAATGGGAGGCTGTTTATTTTCTCTGCAATTAATTTGAAAATTAAACTGAATAACAGTTATGCATAATTAAAAAATGTTACAGTTACCTTGCAGACAAGTACTGTCAAAGACATGGACATGTACTCTGAAGCCCAGAAAAATATGAGAGTTGAAGTGAAAAAAAAGGTAATGCAGTTCTGGTAAAGTTAGTTTATGGTTTCATGACAAATATGAATACTTCAGACACCTGCTCAAGAGAAGCCTCAGTTGGAACATACAGAAATTTTTCTGCCATGACAGTAATTCTTAAATAAAAATAGAGAAATAGAAGGCATCTAAAAAAATAGAGAAGTATCTCTCCGTCCGGTTGTCTTTCAAATGAACATGGGAGTCAAAAAGTGAAGCAGACGTGGGAGCATACACTACCATGATGTTTTGCACCAGGAAGTGCTGGTCCATGGTGGTCTTATCCTATTAATAAATTTAGTTAATAATTAAATCTCAGATTCTGTATAGTATCATTGAGAATGCTATTATTACAGCTAACTTTAAAGAATGAGGTTACTATAGGTAATCTTATGCCCTTTTAGACACTGAGAAACCCGTGTTCTGTTGCATCAAGCAGGCCTCTGATACATCTATGCAGATCCCATCCATTTTGGCTTTACTGACCTATGATACAACTTGAGTCATGAAAGGATATTCTTACAAGAAAACAACTCTGCTCACAGTTTCTGCTGTAAAATGAAAGGATGTTGAAGAACGCGCTGCTGTGGTTACATAGAGTCAAGGAGATGCAGGTGATGTAACTGCCAGTAATGAGCAGGAGGTGCCTGCAGGCTCCTCTCTCACCATCAGCTGTGTGAGCCCACTGTGTGCCCAGGGTTTCCAGCCCCAGGGCCCAGCTGGGTGTGCAGCACAGCTCGGCTGTCACACGGGTCACCGACCCCTCGAGTACACCGCTCTCCAGGACAGGACTGACTGTGTAGTCAAGTGGCTTTTACCTGTTGAACTAACTTCCTCTGCTAATTTCACTCTGCTTTTCACAAGTTAAGCAATTAGCATTTTTTCATCATGACCTTGCTTGTTTCTTACCTCTTTTGTTAAAAACTCTTGTGGACGTTTCCATGAATGCACTTTCAAGGATGCTGGCAACCTTATTTTCCCTTCAGGATCATCAAATCCAGGCTACATAAAATATGCACGAATAAAAATGGACCACTTTTAATAATTACAGTATTGTATCTTCCATGAGATTTAAAACAATATATTGTTCACAGGATAATTCCCTTAAGGAGCAAAATAACATAAAAAAGAACTAATAGCATCTACAACTGATCAAAAAGAGCCCAAAGCCCAAGATGAAGATGCAGCACCAAAGCCACCTACAGTGTCCAGAGAAGTTTCTAGGAAGTTTCCTTTTTCTAGAAAGGTCTGCACTTTCTAAGAGGTCTATAAAGAATGATTCTTTTTCTTTTCCCCTTGCATAAAGATCTCCAAAAAAGCTTAAATTTTTAAGTAAGTTACTCTTCTACCAAGTTCTTCCTATATACTTTTTCTAAGTCACTTATTTCTATAGCTTTTTAAGTTGAAGATTGAAAGTAAATCTCTGAAGTGATTATTAAGACACAAAAAAGCATGTTCCATGCATTTAGCACTGCTATAGAAACCAAAGAGAACTATAATTATACAGCATGAATTAGCCCATTAAATAGAGAGGCTCATACAGTTTCCAAACTTGCGTTCTTTTAAGTGATGCTTATCCTCTATGTGCACAGAAGGCATCATGATATATGATATTTGTTCACTTACTGTAAACAGACACAGGATGAGGATCCTTACAATGTAGGATGAGGACATGCCTCTGACACAAGTTGTGCTGATGAGAAGCTAATCAGTTACATGATTAATGCTTTTTATTTTTGCCTACATTTTAAACAGCTTTTAGGCATAATACACATTCATGTGTATTTCACAGTCTACAATCACTCTATCTTCTACAGACCAGAGAAAGAGTTGCTAAGAACAAAAATCTATGATACTTTGAGTCCTTAATGATTAAAGGAAGGCAAAACAAAGTACATCACAAAAGCTAAAAAATCAAACATAAACCAAAGACTCCCAAAAAATCTTTTCCCCACATTTTTTATTTGTTTGTTTCATTGTGTAAGTTTCTTCAACATAATAATCTGCAACAAGCTATTTTAGTACCTGAAAGAAAAAGCTGTGGGGGAGGGAAGGGAAAGAATGTTTTAGGAATACATTTTTTTTAAATTCTGAAAGCTTAAAGAACGCCTTAGAGCCTGGACAATACAAAAAAGTATTAACAGAGTTTATATTTTGCTTTCAGAGACATCCAACCCTGACTTCATTGCATAACAGGAAAGTCTAGCTCTTAAACACGAGATAAACCAGAGAAAGGAGGCAGATGGGAATGGCACGGCTCTATGTGAAGAAAACCAACACACCTGAAAAGATACAAACTTTCTTTAGCTTACTAGTGCTAAAAATGATTTGAAGAACAATATTGTAGGTTTAGCTAAACTTGGCTGAAAAAAATCAAGTTTTAACTCATCTTTTATTTAAGTTGGCTATAAGAGACAAGTGCCAAGCCTCAGGGGTTCATGCTCTGAGGACAGGAGTCTCAACCACAAGTTCTGCAGGAAGGACATAGAGGAAATGGGCACAAGAGACAAGGTCAAATGCACAATTTCAGCAGCACAGTGCACTGGTCTAAGAGAGAGCATTGTGTACGGGTGCTTGGTAAAAGACCTTCAGTGTTACAAGGGAAGAGATCACTTCAGATTGATTTCTTTACCCACACAAGAAAATAGGACTGTTTATATTCATGTTCCAAGTGTACTCAAAGGTCCTGGATGACATTCCTAATTTTGTTTCCTACTGAAAAAATCTAAAAGATGTTGAATTCTGTCTACCTGCTTGGATCAAAAGAGGTCACAATACAATATAGATCTGTACATTCGTCTGCTGTGACTGACATATAATTCCTCTAAATGTCAAAAAGGAGCACTGTTTCATACAGCTTGTAGTTGAAGAACTGGAGAGTCCAGTAAGCAACTCAGAACAGCTCTTGTGCTAAAATAAAAGAAAGATTTTCAGATATCGTTATTTTGAGGTTTATGTATGATAATAATGTCTGGTAGACCTAACAAATTAGTTCTAGATTAATGCTGAGTACAGCCAAAAGACACCAAGTGTGGTAATAGAACAGGAGAAGGACACTAAAGAAAATTATTTACTTGACAAGTTAATGGCAGTGTTCAGTACAGAATGTATACCTTCTCTCAAAAAAATACTTTGGCCCCATTGGAGTATAATACAGTAAATCTTGGGATAAGAAAAAAAAAATCTAAAAATATATATGGAAACATAAACATAGTACACAAGGACACGTTCAGAAGAAATACATGAACAATGCAGAATTTGCATATAAAATAGATGATAAAGCATGGTATTTAATGCATTCTAAATTGCAATTAAAAATGCTGAGTTTAAGAAATTCTTTAAGAAATAAGTTTACTACTCCTCTGTATGAAGTACCCATACATTCTGTAATGATAACCAGTTTGAAGGAGTAAAAATCCATGAGGCTTTTGATTAATTCCAAAGTTGGAAAACAGGAATTTTTCTGCATCTGGCCAGTGTTTACTTTCTGCAAAATGAGAATATTTCCTCAAATCATTCTCTTCATAGTAGAACTGCAAACAGCGTTTCACATGGCCAGAAACTGCAGTGTACAGAAGAAAGTACTCAACATCTGTTTTTGCTATAATAAAGATGGATGCATCAAACCTTTTGAGCCCACAGAAACTGAGGAGCATGTCAGTGCCCTGACACGCTACAACAGTTCAGCTGTGCCCACATCCCCTGTTTTAGTTTTGCTAAGAAATCAATTTGGGGGTTGTATTTCTTTTAAACCACTAACGTACATACATTAATGCACACAGTTAACAGTTCATTTTTAAAGCAGCAAATAAACAATGCACAATACTTCTGTAGTGTAGTAGGGAACTACTTAAACATATTGAAAATATATGACTGAAAATGAATGTATTTATCAGTAACAAATTATTTTGAAGTTGCGACAATACTTTCTTAAACACAAGTACAAAAAATGAAGTGGAAATAATATGTGTCACGCAACTTACTGAAATTTGACCTTTTCCAGGTTTTTCTTTTCCAGCTTTTCCAGTATCCCATTTTTCTGCATTGATATCTGCATCATTCCATTCTGGCCAAATAGGAAATCTCCACTTCTCGTTGAAACCAGCTACTTTGGAAGGCACAGATGGCCTAGGTAACACACAGTAGCATAAATAAAAATGAACAGCATTGTTAGACAAGGGTAGTAGGAAGATTTTATCTTATTAAAAATTCTTTTTTTAATGTACTGTAATAGAAATGTTAGAGTTTTAACTATGTTAACTTTTTTGTCACTAAGATAAGCAAACCTATAGAAGCGCTTGATAGTGTTACAAGGTATAAACCAAAAAAATATTTAAATGCATTTATACAAGGAATTCTGCTGAAATAAACTGGGTAGATGAAGCAAAAAAACAGAATTTGAGGGAGTTTCTTCCCTCTTCTTTTCCCCTGCTTCAAGCTACATGGTTCCCCTTTCTCTCCTGTGCCAGTCCTAGCATTCATTACTCAGTACAACTCACTCACCCACCTGAAGGCTTTCTTTCCTTTTATTTTCCTTAGATAACCAGAAGGAGCTTGCAATGGATAAAAGATGCCCTGGAGAAAAGGACTTCTACTTCTAGGTATCTGTGAGCTGCTAGACCAGCCAGTGCTGTCTCCATGTAATCTCATTCTCAGGGCCTCTTGTGCTACCAGCACTCTCACTACCCTCTTGGGTTTCACAATCCTGGCAATAATTTTGCTGAGGCTGAAAGGTTTTTCACAAGACTAATACACAATGCGTTCATAGCCACAAAGTAGTACTAGTGCACCTTCATCTTTCCAGTGCATACAAAAGGCTGAAAAACTGAATTAGCTAGAATATTCATTCATTGTTCTTATATAAGTGCAACAAAATGTGTAACTATGTTCCAAAGCCAGACACAGATTACTTAAATCTAAGGAAAATGTTGTGTAGCAAATGATACTTGAAAATACTATTAAGCTGCATCACCCAGAAGGTGGAAGCAGGGACGAGTTCCTTGGGGGAACAGAAGCATTGCTCAAGTGCAGAGCAGTGAAACTTCAAAAGCAAAAGCTCAGCTGGAGTAGAAATAATCAAAGGACTTTAAAGGAAAAAAGCTCCCATAAGTACATTGACGGCAAAGGACAAATAAGGAAGTGCATGTCTGCTGCTCAGTGGGGAGGGGAACAGCTTAGTGTGGGAGAACATGGGAAAGGCCAGATACTCAATGTCTGTTTGTGTCTCGGGTTTTGTTGGCAAATTTGCATCTCCCCAGTCCAAGAGTCTATTTACAGAGTCTGGGGGCGTGAAGCATTACCCACAGCAGAGGAAGGAGCTGGGCAGCACTTAAGCCAACTGGACACACACAGTTCCATGGGTCTAGCTGCAATGTGAGCAAAGGTACTGAAGGAGTTGACTGGAATCTGATTTGGATCTTAGTAACTCCAGTGCTTGGAGACACTTTAAACTCAAGTAGACATGGATCTAAGCAACTTGATGTAAACTGGTTCTGATCGAGTAGGAGTTTGACTAAATGGCTCCCAGAGGCACCATTCAATCAATGTTTTTCTATAATACCATAATACTTCAGTTGTCAGCAATAGCAAGGACAAAGACATGGGTAAAAATAAAAAAATTCTCACTGTCTAGACATTAACTACATTCATCCACACTACCAGTAATTCTTAATGGAAGATAGCTGTTAAAATTCAATACCATCTGTGCCTTCTGCTGTGCAAAACCCACCCAAACATACCTTCTACTTCTCTAACTGAAAGGAAGATGTATTCTGCAGAGTGATACTTAGCTTTATTTTTTCATTTTTGTCACCTCAGTCATTTGTAAATTGACTCTATTACGTTTGATCTTCCATTAATGGTAAATTTTCTCCAGTGTTTCCTTGAAGACTCAAATGATGCTTCATTCTGTATTCAATAATATTTAACAAGTAATTGAAAAACCCTGAGGTGTTTATCATTTTCTCCGTATCATTTCCAGTTGTTTTAAAGAATCTGTTGCATCTGTGCTAACCGCACGCATGAAGAAAAATGAAAAACTAAGTGCTGGCTATATCAACAGATTCAATATTTGTGATATTTTGAAACTTGAACACTTCTAACACTGATTTAAATATGACTCCCACCATAGTAAAAAAATTATAAGTTAAAATCCTCATTTTTTGAACATTTTTCTTACTTCAGATGAAATATGAATGGCATACATAGCAATTTTAAATATTTAAGGACTACTCCTAAATTTTTTGTATCTTTTTTCTACTTCTAAATCTGTGTTTGCTCTTTTACATATTTATAGAGAAGCCTGCAAATTTCTCTAACTGATAAAAATAATAAAAGATATTCTGACACCATTCACAAATAAAATTAATGAGACGTGAATGGTTTGGGTTGGAAGGGACCTTAGAGATCATCTAGTTCCACCCTGCCTGCCATGAGTAGGAACAACTTCCACTAGACCATGTTACTCAGAGACTTTCCTCATTTCTTGCTAAAAGATTTCTGAGTGCTTTGGGACAATAATGGAATAATTAAAAAAGCATAATTTTAAAATGCAACAATGAGATATGGAACACTTACTTCACCTACTATCACACTAAGACATAAAGCCACCACACTTTGACATAACAGAATACCCTCAGCATTAACAATGTGGAAGACATGGAAACAATCCTACCTAAGATTGAGATGCCTAAATTAAGTTGTGGAAGTCTAATGCTACTGCATCTCAAAAAGGATAATTCGATAAGACCTGGAAAATTCACAAATAGCTGCAATTTAATTTGTCTCCAAATATAAGTAATAAATAGTGATAAATGAAAAAAGGCAGGTGAATTTATTAAAATACTGCATTTGAGTAATGCTATTAAGAAGTTCCTTTATTACAAGAATTGAATAACATAACTGTGAGAATTCTTTGAAATTAACTGTAAGATACAAGGGCAATCCAAATTACTGCTATTTTATGCTCAGGCTGGATGGGGTCATTGTGCAGCAGTATTTTAAAAACCAACTTACTGGAAGAATTCCTTTTAATCCCATGTTAAACCCTAAAGGAGAAAAAGGAAGAATAAATTGCCAAATGAAATACCATGAAGCTGGCACTAATTGACCTCTGATCCTTTAAGCAACTTCTCCAAGAATACTGGTATAATTGATATAGTGCCAACAGGGGAAAGAGGGGACAGCAGGATAGACAAACACAACAGGAAAAATGCAGACAAATTGCAACCTAACTTTTTCAGAGACCTCAGATTTAATAGCGAGACAGGAAACAAGCCCACTGGAAATGTGCTCTCAAGTAATACAGTCATTTAGTCTGTAGACATATGCACTGTGGGAACCCAGAGCTTGTCCTTGACTGCTCTGGGGGCTCAGGGACCTGTGCAGGGGGCCCAGAGGGCTCTGGGGCCCTGGCACCAAGCCCGAGACACCTGTGGGTTGGATTTTAGTCCATGGGAGAGATTACCAGCTTTAAAAGAAAAAATACAAGTCTCACAAATTTAAATAGAGTAATAATAAGATTGTCACAGGGTGGAAAAGTAGATTTTGGGTTTTAGTACATGGGTGTGGGTGAAGCCAAGATGGAGGAACCGCATGGTTTTTAGGCTTCTTCCTTCTTCTTCATCTCCTCTATGATTCTGCTGTGATGGTGGCACTGGTGATTGGTTTAGAGAGAATACACACTGTCTAACATAGGTGAGAGGTATTGGAGAATAATAGCAAATAAAGCATATGTAGTTTTTAGTATAAAAGATAAACCACCACCTCTCGGGCGGGGATCGCCTCGAACTGTCGTGCTGTGAACACCTCGGCAGGACAGAGAGAACAGTGTTCTAGATAAGGTACAATAAACAATAATAAAAGTATCTGAAGACCGAAGATTTGCACGTCTTTCTTCTCCTGGGCAAGGAAAAAGACTTTTAACACCTTGGGGACTTTCCCAGCAAAAGCAGGAAATCCCCACAATGCACTACCACATTCTGCAAGCATGATCTTGTCAGCTTGGTTAATGGAGTCTAGGAAGCTAGGAAGCAAGTATTTTCTTCCTAAAATAAATAAACCTACCTGTAAATTATCTGTGACTATTCTTAGAGGAGGAACCCAGCAATTCTGATGGGAGCTTTCTCAACAATTACAGAAGTATTGGTAGATACTTTCAGAACAGCATGGCTACTCCAACCTTCCTTTCCCAATGCTCATGTCATTCTGGATCACCAGACAACAATAATTTCATTGACACCATGCAGTTTTTTTTAGAAGTCAGGAAGACATCAAGATGCAGTAAAAAAAGTGTCCCTTTCTATTGATTGTTTGAACAGTCAGAAAAAAACAACTTCTGTCCTCAGTAAAGCTTTTATATTAGGACAAAGAGGGCAGAGAACAAACAGATGCTTCAGCTTTTTTTCCCAATCTGCCCTGCAGGGAAGCTACTTAAGTTTTTCTCTAATCTCTTCCAGCTTCAAAGACAAAAGCTTCTTGTAAAGACCTTATTTGTAGCAGAAAGTTCTTTTAAACTATAGTCACTGAAATGATTTATAAAAAGTAGTATCTGAATATCTTAGAAACCCAGAGCAGAAACCATGGTAACACTCAAGTTCATGAGAATCTCTAAAGGATACAAGAAAGTTTGGCCAAGTATCAGTAACTCTGTGGCAAAATGATTTGCTCTTTTTCTTCATACCTAGTGCCATTCTTCAGAAGAGGAACAAACAGAACGAGTCACGATCAGACGATTTAATAAGCAGCTAATAAGGCAATACAGTTTTCTCCTTATTAGAATAGTCAGCAGCAATTACAAAAGAAAACCAAAACATGAAAGACTTGTTTACAATACCTTGCCATTAGTCTTATCTTGGATCTGGAGCCAAAACTTATAAGATTCTCTGCAGAAGAAAAATACTCTATGTGATCAGAGCCCTCATGTTTGGGGACACTCACGCCATGGACACAGTTCAGGAATGACAAGCAGAACAAATTGTAAACCACCTACGTTGCAATCACAGTTGCTTGCAAAAGCCTATGATAACAGGTTTTATTGCCATTTAACTTTTGTGTACTGGGGTAGGACTTCTTCCTCAAAAAGTACTGGGTGCTTTCTGCGTGAAACACGTTCAAACTGGAAAATTCAAGTGATGATAGAAAGAAAAGATCAACACCAACTGATTATTCTTTAAAGACATACCATTTTTAAAGGGGTCTGTAATTTAGATCACTGCTTCCAAGTGTGATGTACTCATTTCTAAACATAGCTGATGTCCTTGTAGGTGTCAGACAAACTACTAATAGACCTCAGTAACTTGTCAAGAATGAGCCTCTTTTGAAGGCACGCACACACATTTGCTAAGGGAGATGGTTACCTAGCCTCACATTTAGCTTTGCCAGCTACAAGTCCACATGTTTTCATATTTTTATTTGCCTTCATATTAATGGAAACAGTTATTCCTTCCTGGTTTGCTTCCCAGGTTCTAGAAGGGGGAAGAAAAACCCTGTATGCCAAATCCCTTGTGAAAATTTTACACAGTAAAATTACTTGGACATTACTTGAAAGAAAAATTAATATAAAATAGTGGTTTAGAAACATTATAGGTTTTAAAATGTTTTTTTTTGTTTGTTTCTTCTCCTTGTTTTCAGCCTGATTCCATTTGTTGCCCTATAAATATTTTATGAATTCCTATCCTTGTAATCTTAGAATTCCAGCTAAAATTGAGTATCTTTTGCTGTTTTGATCCATTTATCCCAATTAAACTTTTTTTCCTACATAAAATCTTGAAGCCAGAAATTGAATATAAAACATAGAATTGAGTAATAGATCTTTGCCATGTGTTAGGGGAAAAAAATGAAGATGCATTCAAAAAATTGGTGACAAATAGACTGATAAGCAACTGTGAATACTTAATATATACCACAATGGATTTATCTTAAGTCACAAAATCTATGTAAAGGAAAAAAATATTTTTTTTCTTTTTTCTTTGGAGGAATTCCTGTAAAATTCAACTTTCATGCTCATAGCAAGCTCATGTACAACATTAGAATTTTGGACCTTGATCCTTCATTTTTTGCATTCCAGGAAGAATAATTTCTATTGTACAAACTATCATTTGTAAACTGCTCAAAGACAGAAGCAAAATCAGGTGAGATTATATAATTGAAAAACAATATAATGTATGTGCTGCTTTCAAAATGCAGCCCAAGACCCTGCAGCCTGTGAGAGCAATGCCAGAAAACTCAGCTTACCATTTTTTGTGCTGAGACACAGCTGCAGTGAAAATTCTCTGCTCCTGATTCTATGGATCCAAAGATCTGCTATAAAAAAGCTTTGAATACAGAATGGGAAAAAAAATACCTTTTACTTATTTGAAAAAATTCAGTGGAAGGTATCAGATTGCCTGGAAGTCATTCATTTGACAGTCTTTCATGTTCTACCACACTGGAGGTCACTTAAATCTTTAAAAGACATCCTTCAAATTTATTTTTTTTAAATTACGGTCCCAAGAGTGGAACACTGAAAATTAATTCCAAGAGATGCCTGCCAAGGCGGAAACACTGAATTATCTAGCTCTTAAATGAGCACTTGTAACACACAGAAACAAAAACAGTCTACAGAGGTGGGCTTTCTGTCTTACAGGAGAAATATGATATACCAATACCTAGATATTGTCATAGCAAGAGCATAGAAAGAGGAATGTCTTTTCTGGTCATTTTCAGGTACCAATCTCAGCCAAAAGAAGTAATCTCTGACTGATTCTTCCAAGATGGTTATGGTTGACTCTGAGTTGTGCTCCAGGTGGGATTGTGAGCTGGTCCAAATCCTTTGAGGTTAATTGGTTTCAAAAGGCAGCGGTGACAGGCCAAGTGAACAGACAGCCACAGACAACAAGGGGTTCAAGCTGCATCTTGCAGTTTTCCAACAAGTCACAGATTTGAAAGCAAGTAACATTTCAGCAATTTCAGTCTGATCAATGTGCTCTTCTTCCAACTAGCAGCAAATGAATAGGTGTTATAAGGTTATAAGTATCAAGTAGAAGTATAGGAACTGCACAACATTGCTTCTTTGTTGGCTTCTCTAAAAAACCCTTGTGCCTTCTGTATGGCACCTGAACAATTAACCAAGAGCTAAAAGTCTCTGCATGGCAGACCATGACAGTACTTCTGTGGATTTAAGCCAACTCATTTAAAAAGCACTTTGCATGCATTGTGAAGAAAATCAGGAAATCCCATTTCTTCCTTGGTGGTTACAGCGAATTCACAGAAGATAAAGACCATTCTGCTTAAGTAGAAGAATAATCCCTGGCAAACAGAGTCTCTAACCTGATACTTTAAGAATGCTTTCTAGTTTCAAAGCACATTATTAGTATTTTCATTTGACAGTACATTTTCTGCTATGCAGTTCTGCTGAAAGCTGCTTTTCTCCCTCACACTGTTCATTACACTGTTCATCGTAATAGAAGTCAAAGCTCCTCTTGCACAGCCTGACTGTACAGTCTCCAGCCAAGGGCTCATGGAGTGTTTGCCTGGAAGTATCTCTGACAATGCTTTGAGTTTCATGGAAAGAAAAACCTAAAACTAAGATCAGTAGGGAGTACAGTATTTCATATGATATTGCCACTAGTAAATTACTTAATATTTTCATGCCCATGAGTCCGTGGCGTTTGAAATCTACAGATCAAATAGGCTAGGCTCTCAGGGGTTCCTGGTTTTAATTAGAATTAACTAGAAAAATTAATTTGAATGCATAATTTTCTAATTAACATGTAATCTAGTTAATAAAAAATTAAACTTCTTGGTCATCTTATATGCTATTCTAGTATGCTTATCATATTTACCTGGGGAAAAAAAAGCATTATCTCACCACAAAGCATGAAACTAAAAAGAAAGTTAAAAGTAGAAGGGACAAAAAAGTACCAACAAATTGACTATATAAAGTTGTACTGCATTTACACATTGAAAAATTTCAATTAATGAAGGACAGATGCTGAAAGCAAGAGCTTTATTTCTCTGGTAAGAAATTCTATGTCTACTTTAGAAATTTTTTTTTTCTAATACTAAGAAAATCACTGTCCTCAGAAATATGAATTACTTACAAAACAAATAGACAATAAAAAACAATAAATGAAAAGTGGTTCTTTCATGCTTGAGAAAGACAGTGCAAACCCTTCAGGAACATCTCTAGCTTTAGTCAGGTTAGAATTTAGGTATTAATACAATAGTATAGTAGTAGAGGTTGCAGGTGGTCAATGATGCAGTAAATAACTTCTGAAGAACAATCATGAACCTAAGGTCACAACAAATTTATTCACTAACACTGCTATGTCTGAGGAAAGCACATATGTGCAGGATGCTACCACTTGCTCAGTGTTTCAGATGGTTAAAGTTTAAGGTACCAGAAAATTTTCCCTTAAGTTATGCAACTGGATGTCCTGGAATCCTGGGCCATTACAGATTTATGTTGTGCCTAAAATGCAACTGGATGTCCTGGAATCCTGGGCCATTACAGATTTATGTTGTGCCTAAATTATTTGAGAGACCAGGAAATGCCTTCCAAAAGGAAAAAGACAGGCATTCAAACCAAAACAATTGTTTATCTTTGGACTGCAATTGACAGCACACTAAAGAAGACCATGATCTCAAAATATCCTGTTTTGTCAGGACAGTAGCTGCAAACTGGAGATGAATAACTGCTGCAGATCAAGATACACCACTCACTGGGTTTCGTGACACCTTGACTGGCTTTGGTTAGAAAGGATCTGAACTGAGCTGTTTGAGACAGAAGAGCCTCCTGAGTTACCAAAAATCAGCTTTGTAGTAAGAGTATAAAATCTTGTAATACGTTACCAGTTACAGTTGTAAAGCAGCTTATGAATGTGTGAAAGTTTAAAATTTTTCATATAAATCTCTTCCTTGCAAAGTCCAGTGAGTAGCTGCACTGGGTTTGCCTAGGACTGAAGTAGATTCGTTCAGAGCAGCTTGTAGGGGGGATATGTTTTAGTTTTGTGATGGAAACAATATCAATTACACAGCGATATTTTAGTTATTGCTGAGCAGTGACCACACAGAGTCAAGGCCTTTTCTGCTTCTCACACAGCTCGGCCAGCACGTAGGCTGGGGGTGCACAAGAAGGGACCAGAGGGGACTCAGCCCAGACACTCGACCCCAGCTGACCAGAGAGACCTTCCTTACCATGTCTTGCCATGCTGAGCCATACAAGCTGGGGGGAGAAGAAGGAAGACATTTGGAGTGATGATGTCTGTCTTCCCAAGTCATCATTACATGTGATGGAGCCCTGCTTTCATGGGGATGGCTGCACACATATCTGGCCAGGGGAAGCAGTGAATGAACTCCTTTCCATGCTTTGCTGTTTACCTGTTAAGCTGGCTTTATTTCAACCCACAAGTTTTTGCATTTTTATCCAGACTGCTGCCNGGAAGACATTTGGAGTGATGATGTCTGTCTTCCCAAGTCACCATTACATGTGATGGAGCCCTGCTTTCATGGGGATGGCTGCACACATATCTGGCCAGGGGAAGCAGTGAATGAACTCCTTTACATGCTTTGCTGTTTACCTATTAAGCTGGCTTTATCTCAACCCACAAGTTTTTGCATTTTTACCCAGATTCCCGCCCTCATCCTGCTAGAGAGGAGCTAGCAAGCTGTGTGGGTCAGAGCTGCTAGATGGGGTTAAACCATGCCACTTGAAACTAATATATTTTTAAAGACAACCCTGTTTCAAATAAGTTGGGCAGAATTAACCATGAAATGGGTACACCTAATAAAAAAAAAAGTAAAATCAAGGCTAGTATCCTCAATGTCTTTTGTCCAAAACATTCACTCTGTTTCAAGTCTCTAGCAGAAGTTGGTTATAACTTCCAAGCCACACTCAACTCTGACTGTAGCTCATGCACGGTCAAAAACAAGCATAAGCACCTACATAAGAATGTAACCAGCTTTTATGGCAATACAGCAACCTTTTCTCTCAAATAAAACCTGTTGGAACACACGTTGCAAGTCAAAGATGTACCACTGGGCTACCCCCTCCAACCACAAACAGGAGAAGAGAAATACTGGGTGAGAGACTGGGTGAACTGTAGCCCAGCACCTTGTCTCAAACAATACTGCAACTGAAAACCTGCAAAGAGCATAAAAGAATAGCAAATATATTCGCCAAATACTTTCACAGTCTCTGAGTATCTTTAAGAATAGGGCTCAAGCACTTCCAAGCTTGATGTAGTTGCTATATATTTATATAATCTTCAATGGGTTTCTTTTCTGCAGGGTTGTTCTTTGATTCCATATATATTTTTAGTGCCCATTAAACTTACATTAATCAACATGAGAGGTCCAGTGCAACAGTAAAAGCTTCAAGTTCAATCACCATGCTCTTATCCACAAGTCATTAGTTCTTACCATTCTCAACCTTCAGCCTATCTAACAAACCCAAAACATCAAAAAATTAATCTGGTCAGTCTATAGTCTCTAGACTACCAGACCTAAAGGACACATGCTGGCAGTGGATAAAACCTCAATCACAAACCACGGCTGAAACCTTATCCAAGGCATATGGGAGCTGAAGAATGAACTAGCAATGCCACTATTTTTTTCTGCTCTTATTGTCCCATTCTTTAATCTTAATAACGAACATCAGGTAATCCTAGACATTGGTGCAGCAACCTGCTACTCATTGCAATCAGCCAGGCACCCAGCTAAAAAATAATTTCTTCCAGCCAGTGCAGGCTTCAGCCTTTTTCTGCTGGTCCTTAAGGATACATCAGCAGTAAATATTAGTTACTGAACTCTTTAAAAAGAACTTCAGCACTGCTCTGACCTTCCCCTACATGCATTGGTGAGCTCTGTCTGTGCCACAATTACCCGTAAATCACCTGCCTATCTTGGCAGCACCCATTAAATCCTCACTTTTGTCCCTAATAGCCCAAACTCTAATTGAGATAGATTCTGATGGCTTAAGTTTAATTCAGAAGATTGCGCTTGATGGGATAGAGCTTCATCAAATTAATTTAAAAGCATTTTAATTCATTATCCATTCTTACTAGCCAGAATCTCTTTCAGTGCCACCAAAGACATCAATTCCTATTCACTACAGCTGTTGAAACCTGGGAAAGATCAGATTCTCAGCAGCCTCTAATGGTGCAATTAAGAAAAGCTATAAGGGCAGCAGTTCTTTTGAGCTCTTCAGCCCATCATCTGCAGCAGCTGCCTAGCTCCTGAGGGAATTGCTATCTAATTAGAAAACAATAATGAAGAGAGACCCAATGGATTATCCTGCAGAGACCAAAGGGAAGTCTGGCAAGCAAGTCCAGAGGAATTTTCCTGCCTTCTCCATATGCTTCTGAGGTCCCACTCCAACAATGCAATATATCCACCTATAATCCTGATTGATTTTCCATAGTTCAGATGTACTGTCCTGACTATTCTAAACACTTGTGGGAAAAGAAAAAAAAAGCCTGATCTCACTAGAAATTAAGAAAAGTGATTTTAAGGTGATCAAAATATATTGTACAGATGTTTATACACATTACTCTCAGGGGATTTCTGCACTAATTTTATCCACAACAGATGAAATTATAATACTAATTATTTTTTGGTAAGCACTGGCAGCTTTCAAGATTTTTTTTTTACAAATTGTTTACAGAAAAATTAGTAATCTTCTTTTTTATATTATTTATATTTCTATTTAGTATTTTGATCATTAGAGACATTAAAAAACAAGTCACATTTACTATCAGAAAGACAGCATTAGTCAAAAGACAAAGTATCTTTACCATTTTTGTCCTTGCAACTGCAAGCTTTGTTCTAAAATAAAACAGAAAATCTATCTTGCAATTACAACAGAATACTAAACTTACAAGGCAACATTTTCTCAGGCAGGCTGCAAATATCCATTTCTCTTTCAAATACAGGAATAGTTACATTACTTAGGTTTTCACAGATTTACCCAACATTTTTACAGTAATTGTCTCTGTCTCATAAACATCCCAAATAAACAGCGTAACAGAATGAACACAGTTAACAAAGAGAATCAGAGAATATTCTGAGTTGGATTCCATTAGGATCATCCAAGTCCAACTCCTGATCCTGCACCACCCTAAAATTACAGAATTACAGAATTTCTAGGTTGGAAGAGACCTTTAAGATCGAGTCCAACCCATGTTCTAACACCTCAACTAGATCATGGCACCAAGTGCCACATCCAGCCTTCTTTTGAACACATCAAGGGATGGTGACTCCACCACCTCCCTGGGTAGATGATTCCAGTATCTGACCAGTCTTTCTGTGAAAAACTTCCTCCTTAATTCTAGCCTGTATCTCCCTTGGCGCAGCTTGAGACTGTGTCCTCTTGTTGTGTCTGTTGTTGCCCGGAGAAAGAGACCGACCGCCAGCTCACCACAGCCACCCTTCAGGAAGTTGAAGAGAGTGATAAGGTCACCTCTGAGTCTCCTTTTCTCCAGGCTGAGCAACCCCAGCTCCCTCAGTCGTTCTTCATATGGCTTGTGCTCCAAGCCCCTCACCAGCCTCGTTGCTCTCCTCTGGACACGCTCAAGCATCTCAACGTCCCTCCTAAACTGAGGGGCCCAGAATTGGACGCAATACTCAAGGTGTGGCCTCACCAGTGCCAAGTACAGGGGAAGAATGACCTCCCTGCTCCTGCTGGCCACACTATTCCTGATACTGGCCAGGATGCCACTGGCCTTCTTGGCCACCTGGGCACACTGCTGGCTCATGTTCAGCCGACTGTCAACCAGCACCCCCAGGTCCCTTTCCACTTGAGCACTGTCCAGCCACACCGTCCCTAGCTTATAACGTTGCAGGGGGTTACTGTGGCCAAAGTGCAGGACACTGCACTTGGACTTATTGAACTTCATCCCACTGGATTCTGCCCATCCCTCCAACCGATCCAAGTCCCTCTGCAAAGCCCTCCGTCCCTCTAACAGATCCACACACGCTCCCAGCTTAGTGTCATCTGCAAATTTGCTAATGAAAGACTCTAAACCCTCATCCATGTCATCGATAAAAATCTTAAACAGAACTGGCCCCAGTACAGACCCCTGAGGGACACCACTGGTGACTGGCTGCCAGCTGGATGCAGCACCATTCACCACCACTCTCTGGGCCCGGTCATGCAGCCAATTTCTAACCCAGCAAAGAGTGTTCCTGCCCAAGCCACGGCCTGCCAGCTTATCTATGAGTATGCTGTAGGGGACAAGAGCCACTCCATGTGCCCAGGAATGGTGTCCAAATGCTTGTTGAACTCTCTCAGGCTGGTCCTGTGACCAGTTCCCTTGGGAGCCTGTCCCAGTGCCCAAAAGCCCTCTGGTGAAGAACATGTTCCTGATATCCAGTGCTGAAACCTCTCCTGACACAACTTCAAGCGATTCCCTCAGGTCCTGTCCCTGGTCACCAGACAGGAGATCAGTGCCTGCCCCTCCTCTTCCCCTTGAGAGGAAGCTGTAACTGCAATGAAGTCTCCCCTCAGTCTCCTCCACACTGAACAGACCAAGTGACCTCAGCTGCTCCTCACACAGCCTCTCCTCACAGCTGGCCCTCCACAGTGTTGTGTTCAAATTCAGCTTGCCACAGACTTGCAGCTTGCCAGGTCCCTTTCTGAGGTGCTGCTCTCCAGCATTTCATTCTCCAGGCTGTTCACATACTCAGGGTCACCCCATCCCAGGTGCAGAATTTGTCACGGCTCTTTGTTAAACTTCATGTGGTTAGTGATTGCCCATCTCTGTAATTTGCTGAGGTCTCTGCAAGGTCTCTCTGTCTTTAAGGGAATCAACAGATTCTCACAATTTTACATCATCCATGAACTTGTTTAGTGTCCCTTCCAGTCCTGAGTCCCAGTCACTTATGAAGATGATGAAGAGCACAGGGCCAATGATGGAGGCCTGTGGAACTCCACTAGTGACCAGTGGGGTCCAGGTGGGCCAGTCTGATGTCACCCCATTCACTGTCACCCTTCATGCCCGACCCATGAGCCAGTTGCTCGCCCCTCATGATGTGTTTATCCAGCTGTGTGTGGGACATTTTGTCCAGAAGGATACTGTGAGAGAGAGTATCAAAAGCTTTACTGAAATCCAAATAGCTAAGAAGTAATTCTTACACCTCCAGTGAACACAGCTGCAACCTTACAATGTGTGTATAAGATTTAGTTCCAATTTCCACAACCCATTAAAAAAAGACTTGGTAAATTGCCTTTGATACAACATTTATAATCATTACCAACACTTGCATAGTATTAGGAGAAAATCATTACCTGAGAAAACATAGAGCACCCTGTTCAACACGGGATTTACCAAACAAAATGAGGAATGAATCATAGGTTTACACAGTACAGTTGTTTTATCACCATGTTCAGCAGTTTTTCTCAACAATTATAAAGGGCATCAGTACTACCCATTTTATCTCAGTGCAGACTCCTGCAGAACCAGCTCAGTACTCTTCTCGTTGTTTTTGACAATGACACAGATTAGGCCTTTTATCAGAAAATTGAATGTTCTCTGCATTTGGGTCCAAAACTATACTTTCTAGTAAATGAATAGTGTTTGTATCTTGTTCTTGTAGACAAAGATTACATCTGCATTACATCTTTACCGTAATACAGATATTCCCCATTATACAGCATTTTTCCACTTCCAAATAAAGAATATATCCATCTGTCTGCTGTCAATTTCATTCCAACCATTCTGACATCACAAATCTGATGACAAAGAGAAAAGCAGTCTAGGAACATTGTGGAAAATTGAAAAATTACATACAGCCTCCATTTTGCATAACTCACCACAGCCTGTGGTTCTTACTTTTGACCAATAAGCCTAATCCATCCAAAGAAAAATAAAATATAAATGTTACTGACTGTAGATCAAAACTTGAGCTGCCTAGTTGCTTGCTCTCTCCCACAGAAATTCTGTAGTTTACAGCCACAGTCTGCAAAGCAGGCAGTGCACACAACCAAAAAAAAAAATTAGAACTTGAGAAGTGAGTGTATATAAGTCATAAAGGAATAAATACACATATATAGGAAGGGAGCGCTCAAAATCTTTCCATTAACTGAGTTGTGCAATAAAAAAGGTTTCAAGACCATTGGCATACAGCATGACTAAAGAAAAGAAGAATCTGCTTTAATGCTTCAATCCTTTCAGAGGGTCTAAGAATCCTAAAATATCTTTCTGATAGTGAGTTTGGCATATAAATTCCAATCCATCTGTGAAAAAAGGGCAAGAGAGAAGAAAGACTATTCAATATGTTAAAAGTGTTTCCAAGGAGAAACTTTTAGTCCCACTATGCTCAGTTCCCAGCTACCAACAACTTCCACTGAGTTCTTCAGCACCAGGTTTTCATATAGATCTTTGGTGAGAGCATACAAAGATGCATGTGGGTTTTCATGAGGATGAAGATCTTACTGAGACTAATACTGTAGTAGAATAGATTTGATCAACTCACTTAAAACTGACAGAGCAAAACAATGACTGAAATCATGGCAAGTGCTGAGATCAATTTTTCAGCGATTTGATAGCACTCTTCTCTACAGCTTCATGAGAAGATGGGTCTACTTTTTCAGTAAAATTTTTGTTTCATGACAAAAAAAATATGTATACAAAGACTTATTGAACTGTCAATAGCCTTCCTTGGTTTAAACTAATTTCTACAGCTCAACAGATGTCAAAGGAAAAGCTTTCCTCACAATTTAGTCAAGGCTTATCAGGTAATTTGCTGAACTTGGAAAGACATGCATTGACAAAACCCAACATTTTTTCATTCATCCCAAAGGCCTTATTAACATTGCAGTATGACAAAAAATGTTTACAAAAGGATCACTCTGCATCACAATGGTTTGCCACAAGATAAACCCAAAAGACATGCTACAGTTAAAACAGAAGTCATGGGCTTAATGAAAAAAAAACCAATGCAAACTATTTTTTCTGTGTCATCTTGGCTCTGCATTGCAATCAGGTTATTGTAACATGTTACCAGACTACAGAAGAAACAAAATCACTAACCCAGCAGTAGGACATCCTCCAGCTACTCTACCTTATGCAAAATAACTTTCCTTTGTTTTTTCCAACAGCTAAAAACCTAAAATGTCCCTGATAGCTTAAATAGCATCAGAAAAAAAATAAACCATTTGAAGCAATAAATACAAAGGACAGCACGGCTGTGGCTAAAACAACAGCAACAGAGTTACTAAGCAAAGGGTGCAGTGGAGAGAAGGAACCAGATAATGGACACCGACAACAGAAAAGTTAGCAAAATGGGAATCAAAGTGTGAAATATAAAATAGAAACATAAAAATATTAAATAAGAAACTACTGTGTAGTAAAGGCTGTGTAACTAGACATTAAATAAGCACAAAGGAGCATTTGAGATTGATTTCAGGAGAAAAATAAGTGATACAACTGAAACCTTAATTCATGGAGGAAAAAAAAAAAGAAGCAAAGGCCACAAGCACATACATGAGACACCATTTCCATTTGAATCCTGACAGTGCCATGCATTCAGGCTTACATCAGGATGAGAAAGCTGCAAACACCATAGAAACAGAACTCACAGGTCAAAACTGTGACAGTGAGTGTCAAGGTTCTCCATTGGTCTTTTTAGGAAGAAATAGACATTTACACAGAAATATACAGATTCACACTAAACACACAGGGAATCATCTAAAATAACTCAAGAGATGCTACTTACACAGAAATATTTAAGAAATTAATAGGAAGATTTTTTTTTTTTTAATCATACTTGCTTTCCTCAGATTCTTTATAACATAAAGCAAACTTTCCAGACACTGGGAATTGTCTTTCCCTTCTGTAAGTGAAGCCGATGTGCTATACCAGTCATTAATAATTTCGCCCCCAAAACTGCAGCTACTTTGGTTCCTCTACCGGACGAAGGGAGAGCGCCCCCATTCCCAGAATTGCTGCCTTGGTTCACAGCCTCGAGGCTCTTTGAAGCCCAGGATCATCTCGGTAAGCTCTTGACTCCGCCGGCGGCCGAGCAGCAGCGACGGCTCCGCTCCCCTGCAGCGCGCACGGTCCGCGGGCGGTGCGCCACACCAGGGCTGCTTCAAGGCAGGAGCGCCCCGGCGGCCTCAGCAGGGAGGGAGTACCGCCCCCACACCAGCTGGGCCCCCAGAACAAAACCCCGAGCACAACAAAACCGCGCCTCGGCTTTAGAAACCGCTGTTAGCGAAGCGCCCACACGAGCGAGAGAACTTTCTTAGCACGAGTTGTTTGCCCGCACAGCGCTTACAGGCACGCTCACCCGCGTCCGGCCGCTGCCACGGCGACAGGGCCGCCTCCACAGGTGCCCGCCGACCTCATGGGCCGCCCGGGCCGGGGCAGGGCAGCGGCGGGGGGAGCTCCCAGCCGGCCCCGGAGGCGGCCGCGGCAGCTCAGGCCGGGCACGGCGGTGTCTCCGCGTCGGGCCGGCCGGCGGGGGCTGCCACCCTCCCGCGCCCACCCTCTCCCTGCCTGCCGGGGCTCTCACGTTTTGGAGTTGGCGCTGGTGCGGCTGGGGACCTCCTTCTTCTTGCCCGCCTTGGAGGCCATGGCCGCGGGCCGGTGCCGCCGCGTTGCCGGGCGACCCCGCGGGCCGCGCCGCTCGCCCGTGCCGCGGGAGGGGCCGCGCGGCGCCTCAGGGCCGGGCCCGCCCCGGACCGGGCCCGGCCCCCGCCCGCCCCGTGCCCGAGGAGCGCAGGGAACGGCGTGAAACGCCTGAGCGGACGAAGGGCCGGCTCCGACGGTAACACACCGCTTCTGCGGCAGCTGCGGGAATGTGCCCGAAGAACGCAGCTCGTCTGCTTGCCGGCGACAAGCAGCTGTGAGAAGCCGTCGACTCCGTCGAAGCCTGGAGGCCCTGCAGAGAGACCTGGACAAGTGAGGGGACTGGACAATCCCCACTGGTAGGAAGTTTCAGCAATGAAGAATGCAGCACTGCCCAAGCCCAGGGCTGGACCCCGCACCTGGGACGGAGCGACCCTGGATGTACGGACAGACCGGGAAACAGAGGCTGGACAGCAGCACTGCAGGAAGGCACCTGGGGGCCTTGGTCGATGGCAACTTGAATATGAGTCAGCTCTGCCCCGGCAGCCTAGGGAAATTTTAGAGCTAGTCTATGCAAGTCTTTATTTTCTTTCTCATTTCAGATTGAGGCAATTAATTAATTCCTACTAGAAAGTCCATGATTACCAAAGTGAATGCCATTCCACCAAGGTCAGAGGAAAATTAGCATCAATCTGCTGGGTTTGAATTCAGCAGAGAGATGTCTTCGACTTAATTTATAAGCAGCCTTTTTCAGATACATTCCAGACTGCATTATTGCTAACAGCTCCTTTTTCTAGCACCATATTTTCTGTTTCCCAATCTGTAATGAATGATGAAAAATCCTTGATAAAACAGAATATACTTCTTTGTTTATTCTTATTCAAGCTAAGTGTTTTTCAAATATAAAAATCAATGAAAACATATTTGTCAAATTGTATGAGTAGATGAAAAATAGAAGGAAAAATAAGCAGATGTTGATACATCTAGAGGCTTATTTTAGACAAATGTCCGATCTTGATTTTTATCAAGATGACAGATGACCTGATATATACTCATAAGTTTCAAAGTGCAGAATTCTTCCACATCTTGGCATTTCCTTCAGCGTTATGTCCAACAGCATCCATTTTAAATAAGGTACTTTGGGACACTTCTCACTTGAGAGCCAAGTAAACATTTCAGTTTCATTTATTTCTTTTCAAACTGAACAGCTCGTCTTCTCTTCATACAATTATGCTATCCAATATTGATTAGGGCACACTGATAAAAAATAGCAGAGACAGAGGTGAGTTCAAACATCTGGCTACACCTCTTCAGTACCAGCACAGGGCTGTTCACCTCCACACCTTGCTCAATGCTGATGCCAACTTGTAGATGAGGAACAGGATTCAGTTTGTGACCTAGAATGCAGATAAAAACACCATGGAAATTACAGACTTTCTGTTCCTCTGAGTCCCCTTTCCTTTTCTATACTTTCTGGAGAGAGAAAATACTATGGAAAAGAATCTATGAAACATAAAGATAAATGTAAGAGGCACTTAGGAAAGTTTTCATAGTAGGAAAACTTTCTTCTTGATCTCAGTGCAGATGACCAATGAGGTTTGCAGCATCCCAGCAAATAAAGCTTTCATAATATGCTTATGTGAAAGACAACATAAAAGTAACTGAAATTTGAGTGCTTGGGTCTGTAACATTTTTGGGTGGCAGAGGAGGAAGAACAGAAATCAGAAAAGCATATTCAAGTAAAGAGCCTTTAATTCTTTGCTCTGTTAAATGAGAGTTACTACTTAGGAAGGTCAGAATGGACCTGACCTTGTACCACAAAATCCTACAATAAGTTTGTTTGCAAGAGTGATGGCATTAAAAACATGTATCTAGGTGCTTTGTGAAGGAAAAAAAAGACCTCAAGTTTAACATCCATCAAGTAACATATTTTTATTTATGCAAGAAGTTCATTTAGAATTCCATAACCTAACAGCAATGACAAGGACAGCTTGTTTGGAAAGAGAAGTTAATCTGAATTTCAAACAAGCTAGTTTTTTAACTGGCAAACAATCCGTAAGGTCACATCAGCTGTTTCACTGCCCTAATGTCTCAAGCCATGAAGTATATCTGACAGACACTCCCTGAAGGAAAGAAGTTGTTAGGGTAGAGGCAGCCTGACAGAAAATGTGGAATAAATGCACAAGACAACAAAACAAGTGTTAGGAAGCCATTGAGATGCCACTGAACAAATACTAAGGTAGCACAAACTGATTAGCAATGGATGGATGACCTTGTGGTCATCATTCTAAGCTATCATTCAAAACACCAGCTTCTTTGTTTTTCCCTGGAAGTATCACATCAACAGCTACAGCAGATGCAAGTCACTTGCAGGAAAACAGCCTTGTAATTTAAAGTATTTTACACATTTTTGTGGGAACACATAGTAGTTGAAGAGAGCAGAAAAAGAGTAACTATGAACAACAACACTATCAAAACCCCTCACGGGCCTTGGAGCTCAGACTTAAGTCTCTGATTTTACAGAGGGCACAAGGACTCCAGATCAAGACATTAATTTTTTTTTTGCCTTAAGAGAAGACCTGGGAGTGTGGTAGGGGGACAAAGCAGAATGTCTAATGTCTAGAAATAGCTAATGAGTAGGCTAAGGACACCTATTCTTCTCAGACATGCCAAGTGACAAGAATTAGAATCAATGCGAGAATTTAAATATGAGAAATTCCTCTTTAAAATGAAATTTAATTTTAGTTTTGATTACAGTGAAAGTGGTCAAACACTGGAATAGGTTTTCCAACAAGACTGTGGGGATTTTATCAAATTGGGCAACCTGCTCAAGGTCTGAGCAGAGATGTCGGACTACACAATCTTTCAAGGCCACTTCCATCCTTACCCATTCTGTGGTTCTGGGAAGTTTTCAATGAGTAAAAGGTTTAAGATCAAAATCAGCTAGAGGCTTCTGTTAGAAGACATGCTGCGTTTTCAAGCACAAGGCTGTAACAGTCATGAGATGAAAGGGAAATAAATGGATTTTGCTGTTGTCTTTTTGAGACTTTTTTCCCATGTCCTTTTATCAAATGATAGGAAAATCTAGGTTTTGAAATTAATGCTTTTAACAAAAAACAAACAAACAAACAAACAAACCAACCAAACCCATTGCCTTTAACTTCTAATACTCTCTTTTATCTGTTTGCTAAGTGAAAGAGTAGGTAGAAGAGATGTAAGGAAAGTATAGGTCAGTGGCAAATTGTGAACAGAGGAATACAGCATTGCACTGGTATTTCATTAAGAGCAGGCAGTGAAGGATCAGGAAAAGAGTGAAGGGTGATCCAAAAAAGAGCAATTGTCAATGCCTGAGGCAATGAAAACACTGCAGAATGTGATAAAGCCTAGGAGGAGCTGTCTGTGCACTGAGTCGGGAACAGTCGGTCACTGAGGTGACATAGGCCAGGGAACTGAATTTGAGCAAAACCAGCCTCAAACAGACGGACTGAAACCATGCACAGGCAGCTCTGTTCTGTTAACTCTTAATGTGAGGCTAGGGAGTAAAGTGGATTATGAGAGTTCTCCTGGGTAAACTGATGGAATAAAACAAGGCAGGGAGAAAATAATCACCACCAATTGCATAATAGAAAATAGTCTTTGCCTAAGCACAGATTTCACTGCCATTTCAAAAATTTCTGATGGTACCACGCCTCATTCGATTTTGTCAGGTGGTTTTTCCAACATTCCAGCCTCTCTTGAATTTGACACTGTGCCAGAAAGGTGGGGTTTACCAGAGTCCTATGTTACTATTTCCACTTAGCTTTTTTATTTTCAAGTGCTTCATTTGCTAGAGAACCGTTTTATCACATTCTCATACTATAATCTAATTTTGGAAAAACACAGATCCAAAATAGTCTGTTAAATATCAAGCAGCTGTTCAAGTCCAATTTAAATACAGCAATACCATCAAGTCCCATGGGACTGCTCAGGGCACTTACTTAGGTATAAGTGTGAACTGGGGACCACCAGTTTGATGATGTCTCCACTCAAATATAGGCATAAAACAGTGTATGCCCCAAGAGCAGCAGAGGAAAATCAAAGTAGCTCAGATAATCATGCAGAGTCATTGCCTTTCTTTTGTAAATTTACATTTTATGATACAGGAATATCTTTTTATGTCAAAAGGAAAAGTTTTTTTGTTTGATATAGTGTAAAAACCCTTTCTGAAATCTGGAGATAAAAAAGACAACTGTGATTAACTACCGGAACTGTTACAAAATTGGGATATGGGCATCGGAAGTAGTATTACCTCTTAGAAAAACTCTAGATATTTGGCTAAAGGATACAATGAAATTGTGACAGTAGCCTGAGGGACAGAAGGGTATTTGTTTTTAAATTGAGAATACACAATTTTAATGTAGTTCTGTAGTGTAAACTACAGAACCTATTAAACGTCTTAGTACACTGTTTTACTTTAGTATTTTGGTTTTTACAATTTTGGTTTTTTTTACAGTTAAAAATGTAACCTTTTTGCAGGAGATGTAAAAATTAAGTCTTCTTGTTCTAAGTAAAGGCATACTGCAGATCATAGCAAACTCTTTTAAACAGTGATTAACTGTAGTGTGTTTCAAGTGCAGCTTGTATATGCAGGCTAAAAGCAAAAAGCTTTTCCTATTTGAAAAATGAAAAAATGGAAGATTGCTGAATAAATATGTTTCAATAGAAATGTGATTAACATTCTTCATGTAAAGTTAGAAGCAAGACCATAAACTGATGTAAGATGTCTTCTAACTTGTTTTAACCAAATAAAAATATATTGTCTTCTCTAAATAAAAAACTACAACAGTTTACATTCTCTAACTTCTGAAATTCATAAAAATTGCGTAAATTGTCCCACTTATGCCATCATCCATATGCCAAGTGCCACCATAACCATTTGAGCTGTAAGTCATCTCCTCTAATTGTGCTTAAAACAATGACCCAAAGAAATGAAATGGCATCCCGGTGGACAATCTACAGAAAGTTCTTGCTCCTTAAACTATTAAATACAAGAAGGCAGTGATTTGGGGTACCTTGTGGCAAATTGCCATTGAAAACAGCAATTCTTTAAGTTTCAAGCAAAGTAGTTTGCCTGTGTGGTAGGTTGACCCTGGCTGGACAGCAGGTGCCAACCAAAGCCACTGACTGTATCACTCCCCTCTCAGCTGGATGGAGAAGAAACACAACAGAAGGCTCATGGGCTCAGGTAAGAACAGGCAGCAATCACTCACAAGTTTTTCTCATGAATAAACAGACTTGACTGATGTATATTAATTTAGTTTACTACCAACTGAATTGGAGGATAATGTGAAATAAAAACTAAATCTTAAAAACACCTTTTCCAACCTCTCCCTTCTTCTTGATCTTAACTTTACTCACAGTTTTCTCCACCTCCTCCACCCAGAGGTGCAGGGGGATGGGAAATGGGGGTTTGCAGCCAGTTCACCACACATTGTCTCTGCTGCTCCTTCCTTTTCAGGGGAGGACTCCTCAGATTTCTCCTGCTCCAGCATGGGGCCCTTCCAAGGGAGACAATCCTCCAGAAACTCCTCCAATGTGATTTCTTCCCCTGGGCTCCATGAACTGCTCCAGTGTAGGTTCCTTCCATGGAGCCACAGGTTCTGCCAGGAGCCTGCCCCAGTATGGACCTTCCACAGGGTCACAGACTCTTTTGGGCATCCACCTGTGGTGACATCCAGTACTAGGTCTCTAGGAATGACTTAAACTATTCCCCACAGACTAATTATTATAGAGGAACAAAGATTTGTTCAATCTAAGGAGCTAGTACAACTCAACAGGCCTGACAATAAGTTTAAAGAAAACCCTGGAGCTTGGAACACCTCATGTTTTTCTAGTACTGCAGTTAAGATACATCAGAAAGTCCTATACAGGGG
>VYXF01009083.1:245923-268948 GCA_013397295.1 Polioptila caerulea | reverse complement strand
AAAAAAAAAAAATCACTGTGTCTGTCTGCCACGTATTTTTCCAAAACAAAGTTTCGGGTTAATAAGGATAGGGCTTCATGACTAGTTTAGACTAACCTACACAATTCTCCATGAACTGCAGTTCCATTTCCCTCAACCAAGCAGATGCTACCATTTCCTTCTTCAGGCCAGTCTTTTCTTATTTTTCTTTTTCTGACTGGATCAGCTTTCCTGATGCACCTGCTCAGTCTCAAATGTTCCCTCTCCACAGAGGGGTAGTGAAAATGCACTTTGTAGCATAAAGCAAGACTAGCCTTCTATTAAAGCTCAAATTCTTTTCCTCAGACAAGTGACAGAGGAATCTAAAAAAAGAAAAAAATAAAAATAAAAAAAAGACTCCATCCTGCAGGTAGTTTTATATTACTGGCCTCAGTAATGACAACCTGTATCAAAACCACTACATTCCACCTGATTTTGAGTCATGTCCTTTGTACATTCATGCAGAGGTTTAGAAGAAGCCATGTACAAAACAAGGAAAGTGCTAACATATAACAGCAGTAACTCTTCGAGCAAAAGTTTAGACATTCTCAAAAATAACTTGCATAGGATTATATTATCAGTGACAGGACCCAGATGAGATTCGTGCATTCAGGCAGAGTCACAAAGCTTGAGTTTGGTCTCCGTTTTGCTCTTGAATCTAAACAAAAATTTAAACAATCTAAAGAAAAAAAAATCCACAATCCACTACAGCTGGGGAAACTGCCTTTGGGAGTAAAGTAGACATTTACATTTCTGCAGCTTTAATTAAGGTTGAGAAAAAGTACAGTGGAGATTAAACATCAAAAGTGAGTTTACAGTCAAAATGGAGTTGTTCAAGTGATTGAATGGCAAGACTGTGACAGTTTAAACTGTTGAGAAACGTCAGGCATTGATACAACTTTCCCAGGGCCATCCAGTCTCCACTGTTTGAGGTTAAGACCAGACCACATGAACACCTAAGCACTGTGCTATGACCTTGCTTGGAGAAAGACACTGGCTTAAAAGATATCCTAAGATCTCTTTCATCTTAATTATCTTAGGATCCTAAGCTTAATAAACCCAGTTTTAGTTTACGCCAAGCCTTACTGTGGTAATTTAAAGGAATTTTTTAACAGAACACATACCAGAAGATAAAGTTTTCAAATGTCAATGAAAACATTTGAGTATAGGGTGGAATATATGCAAGGATTCATGTTCTCAAAAGCATACGCACACCAACACACAGAAGATGCCCAAATATATTTATTTAATTCTTAAAAAGTATGTTACTCTTTAGAAAAAAAAAGACAGCCTAAGAAATCTCAATACAGATTAAAGTATATCAAATCCTGCATATACCTAATGCTGATGTTTACCTAAACATCAGCACCATCAAACCCAGCAAGGTAAGACTTCTGAAGTCAATAGGAATGAGGCACCAGGACAGAAGAAACTGTAAAATAAAGAGGAGCTTCAAAGCCTTTGAGCCAAGCAGAGCCAGAGTTCTGGAATGCTTTCAAGAAGTGTGAAATATCTCTAATACTTTTGAACTTCATTTGCTGCCAAAAATACATGAGTGTTATAACAAAGAAACATAAGCATCTCAGTATACAGTTATAAACTGATAAACCAGTTCATTAGTTCAAAGCAGTCAAAATAGTTCTAAAACTGACAAAGACAGAGCTTGGGGCAGAAAGGCTGACAGACTAGCATGAAACAATTAAGCTATTTCCCTCAAGACCTCTCTCCTTGCTCATGGTATTCAGAACCATCTCTAGACAGAAGAAAAAAGAAGCAGGTTCATCATCACAGGACAGTAAGATATTTACTTCTTGTACTCTGGGTAAAGTTTTCAGCATTAGTGCATGAAAAAGTTACTGGATGTTTATTTCTGGATGTGCATAGGGGTGAGGTTATCATAACTATGTGCCAGCAGAACAACTGTATTCATTAATGTGTTTCATATGTAAAGTATTAGCTGAAAATATTCAGTCTTAAATTGCTGAAGATGCATTTTTTATTAGTATCACTCTAACCACGTCTTTCCCGTGTTAAACACAATAATTTAACCATCTTGTTTTTACTCAGTGGTAAAAGCCATCTACTCCACTCATTCTTAGTGATCACACTAGGAAAGATACCTCCCATCTGTCATTGGCCCTTTCAAGATTTCTGGGATGTCTTGATCCAGGAGAACTAGCAATGAGACAGATCCTCATGGTGGGGATAATAAATAGGGACAATCGTGCCGGTGAGAAGGCTCAAGTAGGACATAAATGGTGACAAAGGAAAAGTTTACTTTAAAGGTGCAAGAGTCTATTCAGCTAAAAGTGAGTCCTATTTGGAATGTAGCATATGTCCTAGAAGCAAACTAGACACTGAATGTTGTCTTTGTTCCTTTTAGTAGTGTAAACACTACCTTATGTTCTCAAGTAAGAAGACACTAATCAGACTTAGATGCAGACACTCAAGCAAGTGGAATGAAAATTCACAAGATACTCAGTTTCATGCTAAACAGGAATATGTAAACACCCAAACGAGTCACCAATTCAGATAGTACCAGACACCCCATATGGATTGTCACAACGCAGCACCATAGCAGCATTTTGATTTAAGGCAAAGTCCTGCTGCTCATCCCATCACATTTACTGAACGGTGGTAGCATTAGCAGCACTGTGATTTACTCTCTGCTTTCAATGGGTCTAGGTCCAGTTTTGGTTTCCCAACATCATTCTCTTCATTAGGAAAGGTTTTGTAATTGGCAAGGATGTTTTCCACCAAGAATCGAGCAGCTTCGTCAATGTTGATGTTGTCCTAAAAATGTTGAAAGCAAGAAAGTCAACAATCTTTTTAATAGGAACATGTAACTGTTTCAAAAAGCTGTCTAAAAAGAAAAGAATTCTTCAGTTTCATCAGCAGAACACAAACAGTTTAGACACAAGAAGTCATTGCTCACACTTTCTTTTTTTTTTGAAGTAAGCAGAAAGGTTGGAGACAAAATTATTCACCCATGTTACAAGTTGAATCCTGATTCTAATCTAGTAGGCAGTCAGGAATGAGGGTCATATGCATTTAGAAGACTCACAAATGCCAAAGTGCATTTCTGCATCAGGAAAGATCCTAGGCAATTTCATCAGCTGTGGTATCGTCCCACCTTTTGGAACCTCTTTTTGTTTCTGATGGAATTTGGATGCACTTATTTTTGTAAAAAAGATCTTTTTCATGAGCCTCAAAATCACAACTATTTCCAAGTGCCCCATCTAGTCACTCTGCATATTCTTGTTCCTGCTTTCAAAAGTCCCTTCCCATACACCGTAAAGAATGTATGTGTGCAGGACACTTAGAGATGTACTTTGCAAGAATATTCCAGTTTCTGAGGGTCCAAGCTGGTCTAGTGTCAAGGAGCCTCTGGCCACAGGATTGACCTGGCTGGACCAACTGGTAGCACAGGGCTGCCATGTTTGGAATTGCTCTTCTTTGATTTCAAAGGAAATACCAGTATATTACTGATGACTAAACTTAAGATCCAGTTACCAGTTCTAAGAGGAAGATAAAAGTAGATTAATAGGATATCCAAGCGGGCAGGACATAAAACCATAAACTGTTTTGTATGCTTAGAAAACAAGACAGTTGTCCTAAATTTTTGCTATTTCAACTACAACTCTTAAGAGTTCTAAACAAGTCAATTAATACCTAAGGTAGAACTTATTGTCTGGATTTTTCTCTGCACCAAGAACCTTGTTTTACATTGTCTTGTCTTAAATGAAACCTAAAATGCAAGTTGTCACTAGAATTTCACATTAGATTTTTTCCAATGTTACTTGCATTTATTTTTAAGCCATAATGCAGTTTATACATAGCAGTATTACAGGCAGGTAAAGCTTCAGGGAAGACTTTTACCAAAGCAGAATCTCGGTGTTCTTGTTTATTAAAAAGAGGCTTAAAAATAGAGTTTTTAGTAACAGATGGGTGAGTTTGGAAATGTCTTTTCAAATGCAAACAAATTGTTAGCTAATTTAACTAATTCCTTTAACTGTGTATCCTTCTCTTAAAATAATCAAAGAGCAACTTGTTACTTTGTCTCTTACAGTCTTCTTAGCGCCTTTGCTTTTAAAGACTTGTCTAAACATCATTGTGTAGCACTTCAGCAGCCGCTGTTCAAGGAAATAGACAAGCCAAGGGAAAACAGGGACCTTGAGGATTATCTTTATAAAGGATTTATCAGCCAAACCAGTAATCTGGTCTGTCAGCCACACTCTCCTCATCTAGAGGAGTCCTTCATTTTAAGAATCAGTTTAAGGAAATACTTGGTTTCACTTCCAACTAAGCTGCTGCCAGTTTAATCTGGGCATTGACAGAAGTCTGTAGACTAAAACTGTACAATACATGAAATTACTCAAAGTTAACTGAATAAAACAGCTATCTTTAACTGAAATTGCTATACAGAACAACTTGTTTTTCTCCAGTTCAGTCTTGACATTGCTTGATAAAACAGAAAAGTGCTTTAGGAACTCTGTGGGTAGGTAATGAGTAAGCAAATAGCTTGTTCATGTCAAATCTTGCAGTTTCCTACATAAAATAGTGACAACAGGAAATGCAATTTAAAAACCTGCACCAGAAGATGACCTGTATCTTTTGGGGAGCTTGATCAGCATTTAGCAGTATTAACATCTAAAGAATGACTTACCCTCATGTATGCAAGATGAAAAAACTTATCAAAAATCAGATAATCAAGGTTTCCAGATAGTTTCAAGGTGTTCTGAATCTAAGATAACTTTTAATTTAAACCAAATATGCCCCATCTTCTTCAGCAATGAAGCTAACCTGCACATCACTTCAAATTTTGCTGAATTTGACTGCCACTTCCTATACTTGATAACTTTATTTCCTACATGATTATATTCACCCTTCTTACATCAATATTCAAGTGACTAAAATTATTTTTCTATTAAGCTCACCTTGGCAGATGTTTCAAACCATCCAACAAAGCCACCTTCTCTGCAGAACTGGTCCATTTGAGAGGGATTCTGGCTGCTGTCTTTCTTCTGGTCACACTTATTTGCAAGGAGAACAGCAGGGATGGGGCTGCCATTCGGAAGCAGTACTTTACTGTCCAAATCATGCTTCCATTTTGAAACAGCCTCAAAAGTGGAGCCTCTTGTGACATCAAAGACCACAAAAGCACCAACTGCCTCTTTGTAGTATACTCTGGTCATATTTCCAAAGCGCTCCTGGCCTGAAAGAGAGGACAGTCACAGAGTAGATTTATATTGAAGAGTGAGCTGTATTCAGTATAAGTGGCCTACTGTACCAGCTTAATTCATACAAGTTTGGCATTTGGGTCTAGTCACCTAGAGCATAAAACATGACCTCCTTTATCTCAGGTAAGTTCATTGTAACAGCTATTATGTATATCAAATGTGACAAATCAGATGCTTAAAGTAGTTTGCAGTCCCAACTACCGTTTGGAATTTTTCTTAAACTTATTTGTTGAGTTGAGTTCTTTGAGAAATAATGCCTGAAAACATTACCAGCACAGCTATACAAAAATCATTATTTCATCAAAGAATATTAAGGCTTATATCTTAATCTAGTTGCTCCAGGTAAAGACTTAAGCAAACCCAGCCTTTTGCTGAATGGTGAGCAACCAGGAGTTTTGCAAGCTTCAAGGCTAAGAGCCTTCAAAACATCTTCTGAAAAAGTCACCTATATTATAGATTTTCCCACAGGGACAAGTTCAAAAGGAGCTGCTAGCTTAACAGTTCTGGCTAAATCTGTTAATGTTGACTTCATTTCTTCAAGTCTAAGATTTACTCTGGATTAATTTTCAATGACAGAAGTTCTACAGCAATCCTGGTATTTAAAACAAGAACATTTAAAGTACAATGATTCACAACAAAAATCCAGGGGGGAAAAAAAAAGTCAATTGCCCATAAGCAGAGAAAACCAAAAGCCTTTTCTTATTAACTACTTTAGCCAGAATACTTGAAATGTAGAATTAGAGCATGCCAGTTCACTTCTTCCTCTGTTTGAAAGGTCAGACTATCATGGTGTGTTTACATTTGAGTGTGTCTAGCAGTATCAAGTCCTAGCACATTGTTTGGGAAGTCTGGGCAACTAAAATAGCTTCCTGCTTTGTTTGGAAGTCTTCACTGGGAAAAACAGTCCCTGAACTCTATGATGTAGTTTTGCAGTGTATCATCACTTGAGCGTGTATTCTTTTGTGCATATGAAGTTTAAGAACACATAAAGGAAAAGCTGTATTTGGAAACCTAGTTTTCCTCTGTTTGTATAAACATTCAGGTCTGCCTTTGATTAGCAAGGACAAACAGACACAAGGAGAACTGGGTGTGTTATCACCTTCTCATAAAGAGACAAATTCAGTAGATGAAGGAAGATGACAAGAGATCCTGTTCAGCAGTGTGATTTTCCAGCTCACTTGCCTCATTTTAATGTCAGTACTTCACAGTATGATTAGCTCATTCCCTACAGTTTCAGAAAAGGTTGCCTAAGTAGCTATTAAAATGGCCTGAAAGCAGCAGCAGCCACAGGAAAGTTCCAGCTGACTTTATTTCTGTCTGCTCGCTTTAAACTACGGTGCTGCAGAAAACAGCATCACTATCCAGCATATTCTTCAGAATGGAGAGTACACATTTTTTTCACTACTGGCTGATTATCTTGTGTAAGAACAAGTAGGGTCCAAGAAGAAAGCTCTTATCTCCATACTCAAAGCTCAAGTTTTGAGGCAGCATTTATGCCATGGACTCTAAGGCCATGCAGCAAGTCAGGCACTAAGCCTGCATCTCCGTGACTAGGCCTCTGGAAAAGCCACATTGCTAAAACAATTCTCCTGAACAGAGTACAAAAGTAATTCACATCATCTCCATAGGCTGGACTCTCATGCCCAAAGAAGGTTTTTAGAATAGCCTTACTACAAACTGTACCACTGACCACTGTTTCCACTAATCAAGTACCCTTAGGAAAGAGTTTAGGAAAGAAGGCTTTCATTACTTCTGCATGTCAATGATGTAAATTTTAAAGAAGCTTTAGCCTTAGAATGAAGCGGTTTTGGTTGTTTTTTTTCAAATGCAGTTCCACACAGTCAAATTTAGTTACATTAAGCCAGTCACTGCATAGGGCACCACACAAGTTTAGAGGAGCCCCTTCTCAGCTTCCCCATTTGTTTAGCTGTCAGTTTCACCGCCAACTCCTGCCACATGGGAACACCCCGGACTATACTAAAGCACTGACTCCAGTATGCAACGCAGGGAAATATCCCTTCACACTACAGGACAGCTCCACAAAACAAACAGTGTAATCTCAAGGTCTACAATGCCCTGTACCAACCTGAGTCTTCTACAGAAAGAGTTCTTCAATAGAGCCCTGAAATGCTCCAGTATTGAACACCACTTGCTGTTATTTACACAAGACTGAATGTCAATCTGAAGCAGCAAGGGAAATGGTCCCATTAGTCCTCCCTTGTCAGTTGCTGGAGAGCTGGGAGGCTTCCAGGCTTTACTCAAGGCTGTTTTTCCAAATGATGAACATTTACAAAAGAAAATTAAGTTGAATTGATAAGTTGCAGGAAGGGTTGCTAGATTGTTACCAGAAGGAGTAGATAGAGCATGACCACCACATAAGAAAACTAAGTTATTCAGGAATTGCAGAAAAGGTTATCAGACAGTTACCATTTCTGACAGCTGTGCATGGTGTACATAAAGAAGGCTGCAATCACTGAGCACAATGAAGGACATTATCATTGACTGAATCCCTTCCTGCCTATTGCTCTTCCATCCAAAAAAACTTTAAAGACAAAAGGAGTTGACAAGGTGGCCATACCAGCCTCCTATAGCAATAACCATAGCTGAAACGCGCACAACAGCACACTGAAGGCGCACAAAAAAGTGAAATTAGCACAGTGTTACATATAGCTTCCAAAGAAACAAAGTTACAAAGCATAGCCCAGAACCAAACCTGAGGAGTCAGCCAAGGTTAGCCTTGGACAGTGGCTTCTCAGTGTAGGAGAGCAGCTCTGCTAGGAATGGAAGTCAGCATGGAACTGTATGTTGTTGGTACTCTATAGCAGCCACAGTACAAACCACGGGCTTTGGCTGTCCACAATCGTTTAACTCTTCTTTCCAGCAACTCTTATCTCTCTTGTAGTATGAGTCTTAGATTTAGAAAAACATCAATATATACTCTTCCACAGTGTTAATTTGGGTGAAAGTAGAAAACTGATGTGCCTATGAGCATGAAAGCTTCTATTTTACTTACTAGATTTAAGCTTTATATTAGGAAGATTTGCTGTCTCTTACCCTAAACACAGAAGCTCAATAGCATTATATTCTTAGAGATTAATGCCTTTTAATAGGTCAAACACAGTCCAATATGAGTGTTCCCTTTTTTAGAGTAACCCAAACCAGGTTATTACAGAGCTGTTCTCATCCCTAGAATTCACATCCACTAACAATAAACCTGACCTGAATACTACCTTACAATTGCTCTTTCATCCTGTCTGGAGGCTTAATGAAGATGGATATACTGTATTTCACACAAAGACAGAAGCAATAAAACATGGCCTGCCCAGGAGGTAAGAGATTTGTTTGGTAAAAGGTATATGGCAGGAAAAGAATTCGGGGTTAACTGAGTGGACTTTTTTTACAATCTTGTCATTACTGACAAAGCACATGCTGACCCTTCTTGTCTAGGATGCAGAGCATTCTAGACAGCCTTTTGAAAATTTAACAGGACTTTCAGGCAGAGCTTTTGCAAGTACATTTTTGCTTGCCAAAAAAACCAAACAAAACAAAAAAAACATAGAAAACAAGACAAACCCACAAACCCTCATACAGAAAAATCAAACTAGAAAACACCAATCTTGCAAATTCAAGGCTGAACATCGTTCTTTGTTCTTAAAACTGTCTCAACTTCTGCCATGCACAGTTCAGAGATCTGTCATGCCCCTTCCTCTATCCAGCAAGTTATCTGCTATAGTCATTTTGCCATATGTGATAACAGCGTTGAGCAGTACAGAAAGTGGATCATACCACCAAAGGAGAAAAAGGCTAAAAGTGATCAAATTAAACTGGACTTAAAATCTCCAGTGTGTATAATCTTAGAAAGAAGAGAACTGGAAGATTACTAATTGGTCAGTACAGCAGTATAGAAAGGACATCACAGGATTAATCTTTCTGGTTGGTCCAGTGACCAGGTATAAATCTGATGGTACCATTCAAGTATAGTTTGTGTTTTAGTAGTTCAGCTGTAAATGAGGAGCTAAGATACAGGACAGCCACATGGACTAGAAGTTTAATTCGGGGGTATGGAAGTGACTTCATGTAATGCAAAGTTCTGCATTCTGTTTTCATAGTGCAATGACTCAGCGTATATTGTTACCATATTTTCCAGTAATTGCAACAACCTTAAGTGAAATATTTGCACAATGACATGCATCAGGAACTAAAACAGTTCCCTACAGCAGCACTACAGGAATAAAGTTGAGTTTAAAAGTGCTTTAGAACTTCAGAGCTATTCTCAGTCCCCAGTTTATATTGAATGGGGATGAGCTGTAAGTTAAAAATGACATGAAAGAAATTATAGCCTGGCTTGACATTAGAAGCTTTATATTTGTCCTTTACTACAAAAGGTAAGTTATCATTGAACTTTGCCTTGAAGTACATTTTAAAGAGTTTCTAGAGCAGTCTTTCCCAGTGTGACTTATGCATATATTTAGCAAAAGATACCCTACACTCCTATTATTGCATTCATTATTTCTACTTGTAACTCCTACATGATGGGAAGTGGGGCTAGAAAAAGCAATTTAAATGTACAAATGACTGCTAGATATGCACAGGAATGAGTTTGTAAGGCTTCCTTTGGCCAGATTACTTATTATATTCATGAGTTAACAGGCAGTTTATATCAACTAAAAAGAACTTACTCACAGAGAGTAAAAGGGCCCATCTAGAAGGAGCAAAAAAGAATAGCTGGAGAAACTATGAAGGTAAATGTTTTATACCTGTCAATACCAACAGTATAGCAAGAGTTCCCCTATCTTGTAAAAATCCAAGCTTTACCACACCTGATGCCGCACAACTCAAAAGAGAATTGTGTCAGTTGCATTTAAAATCTTAATATCTCATCAGGAACACTGATAGACAACTGGACAAAGTTCTTCCAAGTTTCTCTTTCAGATGAGATGAACAGTTCTAGAATCCTCCAGAAGCTGTGTCATAATGAGGAAGAGACAGATGACCAAAGGTTATAAATATCTGACAATTGCAAAAATGAACAAGTAGTTTCCTCCATTAAAGAAATGTTAGTTCAAGTCATCTTTAACAGGATAATCAGCTTAATAGGTAGCCAGGGCTCAACATATGATTTTAGCAAGTTTGGCAGTTCTACATCAAAAACCTTAAACTACAGATATATAGTCTAGACTGCAGTCACCCAAAAGTCAGTGTACAATTAGCTGAAGAGTTTTACTCCCAAGCTGTTTGCTAATAACTAGAAGACCATGGCAATGAAACTAGGCAGTTTTTTCCTGGACCAAATAATAGAGCTATTGAAAGTCTGAAAAATATCAAAAAGTCCTCAGTTTATGAATAGAGCCAAGGATCTCTCACCAATTTTGTCCTTCAGAACACTGAAGATGAGAATTCAAATAGTTGAAAAGGCAGTTAAAGGCCAACAGAAAGCAGGAATAAACCACACAAGAAAAGTTTAACCTATAAAACGAAACCAAAAAACCATCCAGCAATAACTGCAGTAATAAACAAAATGACCAACAGATCTAGTGAACCAAATTCAGTTAGCTCAAAATGCAAAGAAGCAGCTTCCTACTAGTGCATTTCATTCATTCTGCTTTTCTATCAACAGTTACTATACAATGCAGTGATCACAGGCATCATGGAATGCTTAGAAAGCTATAGTGACTGATTGTAACAAGTTTTTAGTCTGGAAATACTTTAAAAATCTCCTTGCATTGTGAGAGGCATATTCAGATCAACTATTTACTATGACCACTTATAGTCACTCATACCAAAATTAAAGGACAGTCAGACTAACTCTGACTGCCAACACCATGGCTCCAAGGTTCTTGTTAGCAATTACTCTGATTTTATTGAACAGTGTGTAGGCACAGTTCCAGCATTTACACTTCAGTGCCAAACTCCACAACTACATTGATTCAATCCATTTGCAGGACCATGAGACATTTGTGCTTTTATTCAATGTAGATGGTAAAAAAGATAAATTGAACAATAAGTGAAAGTCTTTTTCCAGGAACACCTGAGTGACAATCCCATATTTACAATCCCAGCTCTCAGTAAAGTTACTGTCACTCAGTGTGATAGATTTAAGCTAAGTCACCATCCAAAATGGCTGGGAATGAAGTTCAATCCTCTGATTGAGTTAGAACTACTGTCACTTTCAAAACTCACCTAGGCCCTTCAAGAGCCACAGGCAGGAAAAACCCACACTTTGGATGCCAGCTGGATGTTTGGCACAATACAGCAAATATCCAGAACTGCCCTGAGGATGAATCTCCCAGTTCTCCAGACATCTAATGTACCTTCTAGCATTACCAGGGTCAGGTGTGAGTTGACTGAAGCTCCTTTTTAGAGAGATATATAAGCATGTTACTGGCAAGTTACCACTGCTGACAGCAATCCCCCATCTCCCCAAACCAGCACATCTTGTCCCAGAACTGTCTTACCTAATTAGACTGGATGTGTTATTCTGCAAGAAGTAGGTTAACCAAACCACTATCAATATTACAGCTCACAATCAAGTGTGTCTACCAGCTTTCTCCCATAGAGAGCAGCCATAGATTGAGAGTAGAGAGACTCCAAGGCTGTTAATACCAGACAGCTCCTCAGCCTTATCCATTTAAGCTACAAGTGTAAAGTTGACACATGTTAAAACCATGGAGGTGTTGAACTATATATTTATTTAATGACAGACAAATTTGCAGATGACACCAAGCCAGGTGGTGCAGTTGATATATCTGAATGATGGGATGCCATCCAGAGGACCTGGACAAACTTGATAAGTGGGCCTATGGGAATCTCATGCAGTTCAACAAGACCAAGCACAAGGCGCTGCAACTGGGTTGGGATCCCATCACAGGCTGGGCAATTAATAGATTGAGAGCAGTGGGGCCANGTGTCTACCAGCTTTCTCCCATAGAGAGCAGCCATAGATTGAGAGTAGAGAGACTCCAAGGCTGGTAATACCAGATGGCTCCTCAGCCTTATCCATTTAAGCTACAAGTGTAAAGTTGACACATGTTAAAACCATGGAGGTGTTGAACTATATATTTATTTAATGACAGACAAATTGCAGATGACACCAAGCCAGGTGGTGCAGTTGATATATCTGAATGATGGGATGCCATCCAGAGGGACCTGGACAAACTTGATAAGTGGGCCCATGGGAATCTCATGCAGTTCAACAAGACCAAGCACAAGGTGCTGCAACTGGGTTGGGATCCCATCACAGGGTGGGCAATTAACAGATTGAGAGCAGTGGGGCCAAGAAGGACTTATGGGTGCTGGTGAACAAGGGGCTGGACATGACCCAGCAATGTGCATTGATTGCACTTGCAGCCCAGAAAAATCACTTGTATCCTGGGCTACACCCAAAGCAGCCAGTCCAGCAAGGCGAGAGAGGTTGATTCTGCCCCTCTGCTCTGCCTTTGTGAGATCTCAACTGGAATATGGCATCCTGCTCTGGGATTCCCAATATAAGAAGGACATAGATCTGCTGGAATGAGTCCAGAGGCAGGCCATGAAGATTATCAGAGGGCTGGAGCACCTCTCGTGTGAAGACATGCTAAAGGAGTTGAGATTGTTCAGCCTGAAGAAGAAAAGGCTTCAGGGTGAATGAAGGCCTTCCAGTACCTAAAGAGAGCCCTACAAGAAAGACAGAGAGAGGCTATTTACAAAAGCATGTACTGACAGGATAAGGGAAGATGATTTTACACTGAGAGTAGGTTTAGATAAGATACTAGGAAGAAATCCTTCACTGTGATGGTGGTGAGGCACCAGAACAGGTTGCCCAGAGAAACTGTGGATGCCCCATCCCTGGAAATGTTCAAAGGCCAGCTTGGATGGAGCTCTGAGCAACCTATGGTCTAGTCACGTGGCAGAGCTGGCACTGGATGTTCTTTAAGGTTCCTTGGCAGGCCAAGCCATCCTGTGATTCTATGACATTAGCAGATGTCAGAAACCTGTAAGTGTTAAGGAACATTGAGCTTGACTTTTATTTTCCACCACTGTGAAAGAGTGGTGTTTGTGGTTCTGGTGACAAATACAGAGAGGCTAAGAAGTGAGCATTACTAGAATATTGTATCTTCCTGTATGAGAAAAGTACTAGAAATAGCTTCACTGACTGCAGCACTCAGTTTCTAACAGCCTCAATTACAACTGCTAGTGTCCTTTCTTACTAAAGGTGGTATGGGTAAGTTAACTGACCACTGGATGGACCTCTTCCCAACATTAACCCTCCTCCAAATGCTTCGGAACAGTCTTCAGGGCAAAAGCCAGTTAATTCCTGTTCATCTGACTCACACTTTATTGTAAGAGACAACCTTTGATCCTCTGGTTATGTCTATACTAGAAAGCCGCAGGGTGCAGTTGAAGCAGTTCTGTTGGACAATGCAGCGTCAGAGGCAGGACACTGACAATATACTGTACAGACACAGTATGTATGAGAGACTCTGTAGTCATTGAAAAGTTACTGAACAATATCATTTAAAGTGCAACAGTATTTTGATTATTTAGATCATATCACAAAGTATTTCCACATATTCACAAAAGTCACTATTTCATTCTGAAGTGTTAGGAAGTAGTTTGATTTGAAGTCCTATTTTCCAACACAGCCAGTTCCTAACCTAACAATTTGTTAACTACATGAAACTTCAAAATCAATGACCTTCCATTCACTGTTTGCTATCATTATACTTTAACACAGTACAATCCTGTTCACTACCCAGGAAACAGCAAGAGCACAGAGATGGCCAGTGCTGGAAGCTAGACACCAGATTTCCACCAGGAGCTATGACCACTTCTATCAACCTAACAGAAAAGGAATGCCATTCTCTCCCAAAAAGATAGAAAACTTCCCCTCAAATAATTGCACAGCCCTCACCGGGAATTTTACAGCAAGACTGAAACTTTTCATTGCTGCCTGTAGTCTTGGGCTAATCTAAAAATTTAATTGTCCAAACTGACTTCAGCAGTTTCTTGTTCTGTCTTTAAGAAGTTGAGAGGCAACACCCTGCACTTAGAGTTCAATGGGTTTTGTCCAGCATCAGGTGTATTTTATGCAGCAGTATGACAGTCATGTTTGTATAAGAATCTATTTTTTTTATAAGAACCTATTTTAGTATAAGAAGTATACTTCTTATATTTTAGTATAAGAAGTATAAGAACCTATTTTTTTTACATCTTTGCTAAACAGCAAGTGAGAAAGTCCTTGTTTAAGCACTAGATTTCAAACCAAAAGAAAATCGGAGTGCAACCAAGCTAAACAATTTCTAACTAGCTGTCAAATGCAGCATGTATGGAACATATTTCCTGTATTAGCATTCAAAAGAGTTGACACAGTCGAATTAGTGCCAGCAACTGCATGAATTGGTACTTTCTACCTTGCTTTAACAAGACTTACTTACCCAAACAAGTAATTTGCCAGAGTTAAGCCATTCCATGCCCGACACCCTCTGAGCCATATCCTTTGGTGTGCTGCCCTGCAGCCAGAGCTGCACTGTGTACTTCACAGTGATGCTGCATGGCACTGCAGCATTTCACAGCACACAGGAGAAGAATTCTAAAGTCAGTTTGTCTCCAGAACAACTTTATCACGAGACTGAAAAAATGTTAATCTCTAAAATGGTCAATGTGTCATGGCACATTGTGTGTGATTGGAATTTTGTATCAAATTGCTGCTGCTTTGCTCTACCCAGCACTATTAGCCTGGGAGCATTTAAAGAACAAGTTCCCATAAACTGTTTGCAGTGACATTCAGAAGCTACTTCTCAACCTAATATTTGAAAAGTTGCTAAAATCCATACAATACAGAATATTTGTTTTCATCATCTGCTAATGTAGAAGCCACTGCTACTAAGTTTGCCAGCCTTCTCTAGACAGTTAAGACATTTATTTCTAAGCAAGCTCTATAAAGCCTCGAAATCGTGCCATTTCCCAAAGCATAATCTCACTCTATTTATCCTCCTGTATCTCCACAGTCAGAAGAGATCTTTGAATACTGAACATTGTACCACAGTAGCTTGAGAAGCATGCTGTGCTATGTTGTCACTGCTTACTGCTGGTCATGCTAGCTTTAACATCTGCAGGAATTTCACAAGAGGTATTCCTATATTTTCATGCAAAAATATGAATAGATATTCCCTTCCTGCAAATCACTTCTTTCTAACATGGTGTATCACACTTCTGAATCTCTGAAGTAAGTATTTGGAGGGAACCATTTACAGCAGACTACAAAAGCAAAGCAATGGTTACCACTGGAATTCATGTGAGACTGAATCCAATGGTCTCACTCACAAGTGAGGGGAAGAATCTTATTTTTTACAGCATGCTAATACCTTTTCTGGAACCAGTCAGCTAAGATCATTTTCTTTGCTTTATGTCATAAGTTGAGAATCACCCCTTTATAGCACTTGCCAATTCAAATTGTACTTGTGCATCGGCACTTTGGTGACAGCCTCTCCTAATGTGCACCTAATGGAAACCAAACTGGTAAGAGGCAAAGGGGAGATGTAAATAAGGTTAAGCACCAAGATGCTGAAGCTGCAACTTCTGAAGATGCAAGGAGAGTTGATAAAGCTTGGTTTACATTCATGTGAATGACATACATTAAGAGAAAAGTGTATATTCAATATTGTCTGCGCCAGTTTGTCTCTGAAGGGCAATGTGCTTGGCTTGTCAAACCAGTTTAATTTCTGACTACTTGAGTCAGTATTACATGAAGGGCAAGAATTTAATACTTGCCTTCAGAAAAGTGGGCGATCCACCTAAGATTATTATTTATGCAAAGTATTAGTTTGCTTTATAAACAAATCCAAAAATTAATTATGTTGAGCTTTATTTATTTATTTTTCCTCCTGTTTACTGTATTGCACATAAGAATTTAGGAATTGTTTGCCTTTATTTGACTTGCCTGTGTAGTTTATGTATACCCATCCAACTATCCCTTATTCTCTGTATCAGAGTACTAGGAAAGAGCTTTTATTGTGATCTTGTAGGAAGCACAGAACTTCTGAGCAACTGCTATTTGACATCTGTTTGAAAATAAAGCTGAAGCACGATCTATTCCATAGTGGATAGAAGTTTGAGCACTAAGTGCATTTCCACTACTGACAGAAATTGAAAGTACCTGTAAGATAAATACACTGAATCTTATTTTAGGCAAAGCACTAGCCTTAAGTACTAGATCAGATGATCTTTTAGGATCACATCTTTAATCCCATTTCTCATAGAACACCTTGAAATGCCTTATGAGGCAATTCTAAGCTTATTTCCAAGACATTCAAAGAACATCTGTCTCAATCCTTCCATTTAACTGAACAGTCTCGCTTTGCATAATCCAAATTGCCATACTAGACTACCTTCCAACACCAAGACAGTAGCATTTCCCATATGTTTAAGGAATTCAATCAGCACAGTGGTTATAGGCTTAGTCCAAGATCACACATACAGTACTTTGAGTGGCTGCATAATATAGTACAAAGCAAAAGAACCTTTGGCATTATGAATGATTTGGCACCCCACTGATAAGACATGGAAATCCCTCCATTAGGCCAACAATCATACCTCACTTGATAACATTTCATTCAAAGCGTATTTAAACAGGATTCCCCAAAAAAGAAAACATCCAGAATCTGTTTGTATTCAGAGATGTCTGAAAGCTGTAAAAATACCAAATCCCCAAGTTGAACACATTCAGCACTTAATTGGATATTTAGCTGTAGAGCTCCAAGCACAGCAATTCATTCTGAAGTGAAAGCTCATAACCTCAATCCAGCTATTCCAGAAAAGACATAAGAAAGGACACCCACACAATATTTCCCACAGAGGGGTGGTTTCTAGAAGGAAACCAAGCACACCTTTAATTCTGTTTCTTGCCTCTGTGTCCAAAAATCTATGTGAGCAAGTCTTCTACTTCCAGTCCCAAAACTTTATCTGCTAGTCTTGCACGTTTCCAGTAAGTACTATGTAAGATCCTTAAGTAAATTTTCTCTCATGAGATTTATATTTAAACATGTGTGAGCAGTAAGCAGTTAGAAATTAAGTCTTTCATATCTCCACGAGTTTGCAGACATAATCACACAGAAGATTCCCCAACCCTGACTGGGAGCTTTCTGACCTGCCTCAGCTGTAAGCAAAATGATAGCATTCCTAATCTCCACATGAAAGCTGCCTCTGGAACCTCCATCACCATATAAACTAGGAAACAACCCTAGAAAACTTATAAGTTTCTGAAAAAACTCTGAGCTCAAAGTTCTACATCCATTTCTGATGTGGTTATTTATGTGCACATCCTTCACGCATTAAGAATATTTATAGTGGTGAGAAAAAAATCCCCACATGTGAGGGCAGGTTATGCCTGGATTGTCTTATGCTCACTTGTACCGGCACACAGCTAAGCAATTTTTTCACGGTCTCTTTGCAAGAGTTGCCATTTTAATCCCTTCAACAACACGTTGCAACAACGTGCATTGTGGCTAAGGACAAGTTGATACAAGAATACCTTGATTACTTTTAGAGACTGCTGCCTCCAAATTCTCCATACTTAGGGGAGACTTCTCTGCAAAGCAACTGAAGCATACATGCCTCTGGCACAGAGCCAGGTGTGGAGACAGAACAGAAGAAGTTTTCTGGTTGCTTCCCTATAGACTTTCAGGGATACACTAACATCACTTAACACTTGCTTTAGACCTTGTTGAAAAAAAAAAATAAAAATCAGTCCATAATTCAAGAAACAAGTTAATGCCTCAGTACACAGAAGCAACTTGGCAGCCTGTATGACATGCCAGTGGCACAAGTGCAGACTAACAGGAATACAGAACCACTTGAAACTAGAGTTTTCACATGGAAGTAAACTATCTCTCATACTCTAACTGCCTGAGTGCCTTTGAAAGTCAGCCATATCCATGGTTTCCTGTACTCTGTCCTGTTTCTCATGGCTTCCAATAGATAAGCATAAACGTTACTTAGAAAGTTAACTTGCCCTTAACATCAACTCCCATATCTGAACAGTCATTTGCCTTCATACAAAAGACAGGTTATTCCAGCTCTTCCTCGACTCAGTATTTAACCAAATACTTAATCTGATTTCTCCATCCTCTTGGGGACTTGTATATACCTATAACAAGCTACAGTTCAGTTCCTCTCAAGGAGACATGCAAGATTTAGCAACAAATTTACATGCTACATGCTGCTTATCATTCAGCTTTTGAAAGCCTGTAGAGCATGTTTACAAATACCTCAGTACAATGATTCTGCTTCTGTTCGGCCAACTTCATAGCCATGCTCTGCCAGTTAAAGCATTACTTCAGTTTGTATAAATATTTATACAAAGAAATTCTAATAAAATCCTGGAAGAATAATGCTATTACACCAAAGTTAATTCAGAATTCTTCAAAGAAAGCTTTAAAATCAAATTTGTCTACCAGTTGCCATTAGTGACATACTTCATGAGAAGCCAAACTCAAGCTGCCATCTATGATCTTGACCATTCCTGCCCTCCAGCAAACTGCACATTGATACAGGCTGACGTGAGTGACAGTCATAGTCTATGTGAGCACAAAAGCAGCAGCTAACACAGTTCCTGGTTTTACTAGACCACCTTGAAAATTTCTATGATACTGAAAATCCTTCAAGTGTTCTTTCAATATCACCTGACAGCTTCATAAATATATCACATACACCTCCTGAGCACGCTGTGGCCAGTGCAGTGCTCACTAAAACAGCACTCTTGTCAAGTAGGAATCTCTGCTGTTTTGAAATGAACTGTGAAAACCCTTCCCTATCATTAAGATTTTTTTGTTTTGCATCTCTTTACCACAATGACTCATTCCTACATCCTATTTATTTTGCCAATCATTTATGCCCTGTGATCAAGGTTCTAACACTTTCAGAATTTATCCAAAAATATATATTTTTTATTGCTTCATGCAACAAAATAATAAAAAAACCCCAACAAAACAACAAAACACAAAAGCCAACCAAACAAAAAACCCAAGAGTAATGTTTAAGGGCAACTAAAGTTCCTGCATTAACACACTTATAATCTATTCAGCTTCTTTCAGAATGCTTCTTTCTTTATGTTGTAACCAAGATAATTTGACAGTGACTGATCAGTCTTACTCTCAAGCTTTTCCATCACCTTATTCAAGAAGTCACAACCTGTGTCTAAAAACAAAAATGCCTGTCTCTGAAATACAAATGTCTAAGCACAACAGTAACCTTCCTCCCTCTTCATCATTTTACATCCCTTCCCCTCTGATGCTGCTGCAAGAATTCGCTTTACTTTGTACCTTACAACAAGAGGGCTACTTTCAGCAGAGAAAAGAAAAAGCATAAGCAGCGTAACACGGTCATGCTCTATTTGACAGAATTATCTAATCACCAAAAAAAAAAACCAACAACAAACCAAAACAACCTCAGCTAGCACAAGAATTTGAAGTAATCCAGTAACCTGCTGCATTCCAATAAATGGCAAACCATTAGTCACTTTTCCTACAACCACATCAGAAGCAGCATAGTATCTGCATTATGATCTTTAGCTGATATATGAACTACAGGGTTAGTTCTTACCATTGACTTAGGCACAAAACCTTGGTTTGCATCACCCAGCTCTTTAAGGAAAGCTTCTTATGATGAACTGTTACATACAAGCTTTGATCTAGTAAAAATAATATCCCTTTCTATGCTTAAGGGTTATATATTAATTCAACAGCCTTATTAAATGCATCAAAATCAATTCAGAATGCCAGCACCATATTGCTTGCAGCGAAGTCACATGTAACATTACTTACCATAAGATTCAGATCTCTTCAAGAGATCTAAAGCCATTTGTATGCACACACCAGCAGGCAAATTATCTACGAGCTGTTGAAAGCCAGAAGACAGCTGGGCTGATGAGTTAAAAAGGAATGACTATCACATGCTCAGACACTGTGCTACACTTCAATAAAGTGCTTTAGAGAATATTGTCTATGATTATAGAAGCCATATTCAACCTGGTTCTTTAACTAATAACTTCAACATAAATCTGTTAACATCCTCAGGCATTTAGAAATATTCCTGATTGTACACATAAACAGCTGCAGAACACGCTCCCAGGATGAGGACTTCAGCAACTTTAGGATCATCAAATACCCTTACGGATACTATAATACTCTTTATTTTACTAATTAACTCTCAGGTTTCCAGTGCTATAGGAGTCCAAATTATGGCTGTCACACTGGCTAAGCACAACATAATCAAAAATCACCAAGATTACTTCTCTTCTTGGTCTCGTGGTTTTTTTTTCCTTTGGGCAAGATTCCCCCAAGTCTTTTGGAAACAGAATGCCCTAAACTAGCAGACTCTAGACTAAGAGTTTGGAGTGCAAACTGCAGAACACTTGTATCTTCCTTTTACATGTCTGCTAGGGAAAGACTAGTCAGGAGTTTCAGACAAAATCTTACAAAATAGGAAAAAAATTTCAGTGACAGGAAACATTTTAATTCTTCAATCTATTTAATACTTCAACCAATTTACTACAAGCCTCCAGGGATTTATCAGCAGCTCTTAATTTAGTGTTCACCTAGCAGTGTCAAAAATAGACCAAGGGCAATAATCAAGAATGAAAAATACTGTCTTCTGGATCATGACATTAACCTATAGATGTGTTGATGTAACTTCTCAAGCTGTAAATAGGTTCTGTCCAAACTTTGTGACAAGTTAAAGCTAAGTTTCTGCCTATCCTGTTGAAACAGATTGCTTTGGCACAACACATAGCCTACCCAAGTATGAGCAGTGAAGGGCTGAGAAGTCAAATACAAGCATGGCAGCCTGCCAAACCCCAGGATGCCAAAAACCTCCCCTCTTCAATCTTTGGAACCCCAGGCTCGCTAAATATACCCAGAGGACTGTAGCAGTTTGTACTGATACTGCCGATTGAGTCACAGAAAGTTAAAGCTGATTCACAAAAGGAACACATGAGAAGAGAAAGCTTGCCAACACTTTACTTGCTCTTCAAAACAGCAATGAGAAAATATTTTCATTTGCCCTACAGGCCAACAACAGAAAGTTCCATGGTGTACTTCAGCATATGGCAGTAAGAAGGCTTCTCAGTTTGAGGAATCATATTTGAAGCATTTCAGAGCAAAAAGACCAGAAGCTGAGGTACAGCTGGTCTGTCACAGGGTTATAGCAGCCACATGTCACACTTCCTCATTTCTGAGCTTCCACTGATAAGCATGAAGTTCATGGAAACAGTAACTACTGGTTTTTTTCCCTTGTGTCTTCCAGTTGTGAAACTTTAAACTCCAGCATTTTAAATAAAGTCTGGTTTTTCATAGGAGATATTCTGAGGGTGGTAGACAGGGATGAGGAGAACTGCAGGCTAACAACTGGATTGCACACAAAACTGGAACTGCAGTACCAACCAAGGTGATTATGGATCTGAGATACTGACTTCTAATGAGACCACGGCAAAACAGTTCTGTGGCACTTAACACCACAGCATAAGCAAAGTTAACCGTGGTAGGTATACAGTTGGAGTCTTGGAAACAGAGAGGCTGAAGAATAGGTTTGAATCATATATAGGAAAGGAATAATGCATGGTCTGGACAAGTGGGAAGGACTTTTCTGCTTCCATGTTCCATTCTGCTCAAAGTGTGTTTCTAATACACAAATTTGAGATTTGAATATAGAACTAAGCATAACAGAAGTTCAATTCCCTCACTCGATGGAATGGGAGTTACTTTTAAATGAACCAGGTGATTCCAAGCATGCAAAGTTTAAGCATTCTTCCTTTGAGGACAATTTCAGCTATAGAAGTTATCTTTAATCTGTAAAGCATAGTGCATGAGATACATTACGGAACCACAACCCTGAGTTAATTTCAGCAGCAGCCATAACCAAGGCCACCATCACCCAGACAAGCAGGTCAGGAGGAGAAGTATGAGCAGGAACACTCTGGGAACCCTGGATCCAGCAGTGAGAGTAAAGCAGCTGTTGGAGGACTGCTATAAAACCCTGGGCCAAGCCAAGAGACCACGAAGTCTGCTAACGGGAGAGGGTGAAGCCTGTAGAAAGTGAAAAACTTCACTCCCACATCAAGACCTCCCTCTACTTACACCTCCAAGGCAAGAATGAGAGGTTGCTTACAACAGGGGTAAGAGGACAAACAAGAAGAGAGATTTCCCAGCCAAAACACGCTTTCCTCCGCAGAGGCCGTGCGCCGGGCCCCGGAGAGCCGGCCTCACAGCGCCCTGGGGGCGCAGCCTGCAGGGAGCAGCCCGTCCCGTCCCGTCCCGTACCTGCGATATCCCAGAGCTGCAGCCGCACCAGGGTCTTGCTGTCCCAGTTGATGACTTTGAGCGCGAAATCCACGCCGATGGTGGCCCGGTAGTGCTGGGAGAAGAGCTGGTGCACGTAGCGCTTGATAATGCTGGTTTTGCCCACGCCCAGCTCCCCGATCACCAGCACCTTGAAGAGGTGCTCCCGGCACTCCGGCACGCCGCTGCCCGCTCCCTCCCCGCCGGCCATCCCTCCCGCGGGGTGCGCCGGAGAGGCTGCCGGGCCGCGGCTCTCCCGCTTCTAAACTTTCCCAGCCAGCAACTTTCCTCCAACTTTCCCCAGCCGGCTCCCCGCAGGGCCGGCCCTCGCCGGGCGGGGGAAGACGAAGCGGGACAGAGGGTGGGAGGGAGCGGGGAACCTCAGCCACCACCTGACTGCAGTCACAGGACGCGGAAACTCCGCGGCCTTATAGCGGCCCGGGGGAGGGCGGCAGGAG
>VYXF01009083.1:144793-245815 GCA_013397295.1 Polioptila caerulea | reverse complement strand
GCCTCGGGCTGGGAAAGTATCAGCTTGGCTTCGGTACCGTTCTTTGGTACTTTGCTTCTAGTGGGGTGGCGGCAGCGAAGTTCTCTCCCGGTGAAGTCTCTGAAAGCACCCGTGTTCTCTCCACACCGTCCGACAAAGAGCGTTTTATGGCAGAGAGGTCCGCGGGACAGAGGGCCTTGTCAGGATGCGTGGCGATAGGAGGGATCCAGTGGCCCGTGCTCGCTCCCAGTGTCCATCCCCAGGAGCCGGCTTGGGGAGCTCTGGGCGCAGGGGGCTGCGCCCCGGCCACGTCCCCGCCCCACCCTCGCAGGCCCTGCAGTGCGGCCCAGGGCTGCGTGCGGGTCGTGCCGTGCCATGCCGTGCCATGCCGAGCCCTCCAAGGGCAATCGGGGCCGGCAATGTGGGCAGGGCCGTGCCGAGCCTGCCCGGGGCAAACAGGGCCGGCAATGTGGGCAGGGCCGTGCCGAGCCTGCCCGGGGCAAACAGGGCCGGCAATGTGGGCAGGGCCGTGCCGAGCCTGCCCGGGGCCGTCAGGGCCGCGCCCAGGCGGCAGCAGTGACACAGCGATGGCTGCGCTGCGGAAAGGCTCGGGTTAGCTGGGAAGAAATCACCTCCTCATCTGCAGGATTCCCGTCAAACACCTACCGCTAAATTTGGTTCCCTTCTATTGCTAAATTGATCTAATATTTTGATTGTTCTCTTGTTGTCTTAAAAATCATGAAATCATGGAGTGGTTTGGGTTGGAAGGAACCTTACCGACCATCCGGTCCCATCTCCCCTGCCATGGGCAGACACGCCATCCACTGGACCAGATTGCTTGAGGCCCCATCCAGCCAGGCCTAGAACATGTCCAGGGATGGGGCACCCACAGCCTCTCTGGAACAGACCAACATAAAACAAGTCTCCTGACCTTAGGACCGTGTAGTACCATGTGTGCTGACTACACGTGCTGGGAAGAAAAAAAAATAAAAATCTTTGCTAACATGCTCTCCCAATGAAACACACACAAACCCAAGTGTCTGTGCCCGTACCAAGATGATAAAGTTGTGCAGCTCAGTGGTAACGTCTCCAAGCTGTAATATTTATTTATCATGTAAATACCAAAAGAAAACTATTTTGTGCTGGAGAGCAATGGCAACCACCCCAAAAGGGAAATGTTACATGGTTGTCTGGACAGTCTGTGTGTACAGGGGCAGGTAACCCAAGGGAAGATCTGAGGAGCAGATGGATGCCTCCAGTGGGAAAGAAAGTGATTAAATGTGTGGTAACATCTGTCAAACAATCACCAGTTGCTCCTCTTACCGTAACAGTTTTTTGCACACACAAATTTCTTTGCAATGCTTTAAATTAGGGGATTCAGTAAAATGATCCAGATATCCTCAGGTGGCTTTTGGAGCGAATTGGTGGTGAATTTCCTTGTCACACAAATATAGTGCATGCAGTATAGATGGGAGTAGGTGAAAAGAAGAGCTGTTTGGCAAAATAAGGCAAGAAAAGACAGCATTCGTCGAGAAAAATTGTGTTTGGAGACTTTGGTTTGGTAAATTTGTTAATTTGGCATGCTATATTAACTCCATGACAATTGTAATTAGTATTTACTTGCCCAGCCAGTAAATTATTCCAGAATATAAACTGGAGGAAGACTATAACTTAGAAATTAGATTTCTTTTTCTTGATGGAGGGAGGCACAGGACAGCCCAGGTTCCTGTCAAGAGATGAGACAAGCAAGTAACACTGCCTTCATCCAGGAGGTTGAAGGCGGGTGTGAGACAATAATATTTCAGGTACAGGTACTTTAACCACTATAGGTTCTGGTAAACCTCTCCAGCTGTATCTAGACTGAGGTCTGTTTCATCACAATGGTTCTTTCAGACAGGCAGTTTGGCTGGCATGCACTAAAATGTCTCCCCAGATAGATGCAAAGTTTGTCTTGCAAAAACCAAAGTGGGATGGAAATGAATTGTCACATGCTCATATAAGGGTGGCTGGGTTTATTATGGGCACAGAAGCCTTGTTCCTCAGGCTTAGATGAAGTCTTTTAGCCTTTATTCCTCACCTGTAAGATAGTAATTACATTTATTTCCTACCTTCTGGGGGAGTTGTATTAATTGATTACCAGGCACATTCTGGAAATTGCCAGGGTGTGGAATGCTTGCATGTTGACTGCAGGCCTCTCATAGATAAATTGTTTTCCCTTGCATAGATGGGAGCAAAATTGTATGTATTTCCTACCAGTTGTTAGGCCTGCCTTCTATGCCTTCTACCCTTTTTGTTTTACATGTCATAGAAATTAATTGATGCCATAAAAATTCATTCTGCCCATTACTTCCTCCATTCTTTCTTCTTCCTTTTTTTTTTTACAAGCAAGGCAAGACAGATATTCTGGTTTTGGAGCTATCATATCAACTAAGTGGGCTAACTGTACTAGCAGTAGTAAACTGAATACATGTATTTCAGGATACTTAAATTTTATATCAACAGTGCAAAAGAAGCCTGTAATTTAATTTTTTTTTTCTCACATACTGATTTGGAGTGATTAGAGCCAATATTAAAACCACAGAAGTCAATAAAAGTCATCATCTGTTCACAGAGGAGTCAGTGTGAAAAAGCAAGGGTAAAATATGACTGATAATTTGCCATGATTAATAGTTTAATCAGTACTAATTACATTAGATAATGCCAAACATATAGCAGTAGATCTTGCCTGAACTAATAATTTGCCTTAATTTCATTAATATTGATTTTCATCAAGCTGGCGGATACCTGTGTGAAGAATTCAGTCGTGTCGTCCTGTGTCTTTGGGGCAGTGCAATCAATTGTGAATGAGGTTATAGAATAAAATATCATCAACACCCACCTAATCTTCGTATTGTGAGCTAAATTTCTGTGTCACTTGGTCTTTTACATGTAATTCTACTTTTTAACTGACTTCCCATTGTCACTTGAATGTCAACAAAAGCACTATTGAGCAAGGGCTGCTGGCATTATGGTACAGTAACTGGGATAGCAGTGTTATATATTACCTTCAGTTGCCTGCACTGGGAGACCTGAAAGGGGTTTTTTTTGGCCTTATTACATAGCTTATCTGGTTGGTTGCCTTTAAATAAGATGTGTGCTTCATATTTCAAATATGAAATAAAAGCTATCTGGTTTTGGTGGGTTGGGGTTTTTTTTTCTTTCTCTGCACTGGAGGTCTCAGGAATGAGGAAGAGAAATATGTCTCTTGAAAAACAGGCTTTTGGTACCCTCTCATCCGAAAGGTTGAAGTTTGATCTGAATTTTTTTTTTACCATTGCTATTTATTGGTATTAGCCTGCCCGGCCACTGGTTTCCTCTGCTAAATTACGTTTATCCACATGTCAGAGCACTGGCTTCCAACAGCAGCTGGGTTTAAGGAACTGGCTGGCCACTGGAAATGCTACAGAAATTTTAATAGCCTCATGATCATTACACAATGAACTGGTGAAATAGTTTAGCCTGTAAGACAACACTGTCGCTTCCTTTTTTCTGATCCGTAATGTCTTTTGTATCTCTCTTCCTTCAAGACTGCTTCTTCTAATCTTTCCCATGTTAGTCTCTCCTCTACTTCCTCTACAACACCATTTTGCTGTATCTTCCTTCTATTTTCATCAAACCAACTGTAATTTTTGTAATTCTTTAACAGCTTTCCTTTTTGCCTTTTTTTTCTTTGGGTTTTTTTCCCCTGTATTTTTATTTCCTTTTCCCATCAATGTTCTTTTTCTCCTGACTTCAGTTTAGGCCTTTCATTTTTTTACCTTTTTTTTTTATTCCTTTCTTTCATACTCACTTTCCTGTTCTTCTGAGCCTTTTCCTCTCTGAAGCGAATGAGAGATTTTCATGTTCCTACTTGTCAGGCAGTGGTGAGAAAGGGACTTAGCAGCAGGTTCAGCCAGTTGGACCAGGAAAGCTGCAGGAGGCACATTCTTGCCCAAAGCAGAGGGATGCATTTAACTTACTCTGCAGTTGCATTAGAAGTCAAATTCATAGCTGAAGGGATGGTGTGGAAAAGTGGATGTACAACACATGGACAAATACCCTGTGAACATGGGGTTGCAGAGCTGTTTGGACACTATGGCTGAGCAGGTTTGCACATCGTGTTATCTGTGTGCTTCCTTGATCTGGTGGGAGATGCACAGAGCAGTTCCTCTGCTCCACGTAATGTTTCCCAAAAGTCAAGAGCAAAATAAGTCAGCATTGTACACAAATACCTTGGTCACAGACAGAACATTCTGCTGGAGCAGCCCAGGTGACTGAATGCTTTCATTTAACTGTGGGTTTTGAGGGAAATGCCCCAAAGTACTGTTTTTAGTGACAGTAACATACAAACAGTGGGAGACCAAGGTAGGAACGGGAGGCTGGGGATATTTTGGAAAAATGCTTCTATGGTCAAGTAAAACACTGGACAACAAAGCACATACATAAGAGGACTGAATTAATATTAATTGAAAATTAGAAATGAGTTTACAGTCTACAAATGCATGCCTAGTTTTTGCCCACTGTATGCTGTCAGCTGTCTGAGAGCACCCATGAACAGAAAGCTAAGATTATGTGATAGTATTAAGCCTGCCTGGGGCTTCACTTCCTGCCAGGCACTCCAACACACTCTTGTCTCCTGACCGCAAATTTAACTGAGTGATGCAGGCTTGAACTTGCAACACATTGTCAGCATATAGGAGAGCTCTACTTGTACTGGAACGATGTAGCTGGAGAAATACAGGTACTGTTTCTGTGTCAGTTGTAGAACTGTTAGTAGACAACCATAAATATATATTGGAAAATACAGAAAAATAAATACTAATTTTTATTTAAAGCCAGTAAAATAATGGTGTAAAAAGTGAAGTAATGGAAAGATCCTTTTGTTCCGAAGAGTAAGAGAAACCAGCCATGAAGAGGTCATGTCAAACAGTGATGTTTGCTGGCAAACTCCTGGAGAGACCCCTGATGACAACAGGCAGAAGTCTATTTAATGAGGCCTCATGATCTTGCAAAGAGGATGGGATCAGAGTCTTTCTCACCTGTAATTTCTGCAAGTCAATGATGGAGTTAGAGTACCATTTCCACATGGCCATCAAGCTAACTTGTTCCCCAGTAACAGGCTTCCTGTTACCCATAGTCTGTCTTTTGTGCCTTTTCAATTATCAGGAGGTGAATGGAGACTGTACTGCTGAGGCACTGAGTGATGGAGAAACTCTCATCATCTGCCTGTGACTGCAACACATAAAGCAGGAGCAAGCAGTAGTGAAAGTGCGACAGATCTGCTGATTTCTTCCCTGACTTCTTTTTGTAAATCTTCATCTGCACAGACAACAGACTGAGAGAAACAGCCTTTGAATTGTCTCCACTGCAAATATTTATTTTTCCCTCTTTACATATGAGAATGGTAAGTTCTTTGCCTTCATTATCAGCACTCTGAAGAAGATAATAGTTCAATACTCTATTGAACCAGTGCAATGAGCCCCCAGAGTGTTGTTGGCACGCAGATTTGTGGCAAAATAGGTAAATATTTATAGAGCATCGTTGCAAGTCTGAAGACTGAGGCCAGGAGGGAGGACAGCCATTGACTGGGATTCAGATAGGCAAGGTGGAATAGTTGTTGAAATACTGAGGGCATTGTTATGATTAACTTGGTTCCTTTACTAGCTGTTCACTCTAGCTTTTGTGTGGGCATTTATTCCCCCAACACCTTTTCCCACATTCACTAGCCATGCCTTCAGTTCTTCTCAGTACTCCCAAGCCATGTGCTAGGAAGGAAACAGTTCTTCCATGCAAGGCCTTACTTTCCATCCACAGTGACTCCACCTGATCTCTTCCATAAAGTCAGGGTCATTTTGATCTCTCATCAGCATAGAAGACAAGGCAATGATCTGTCTTTATCCACATGCCAGAACACTGGCTTCCAACAGTGTGATTGTTAACTCTTAGCATCTACAGCTGACCAGAGAGGGCGTGAGCATCTGAAGGTCGGGAGAAGTGAGAGGATTTACTCAGCAGCAGCAAACTGTAGCATCTCCAGCTGAGCAAGGGTGGACTCTGCAGTAGGCACCACCCAGACATAAGCTGCCCTAGGAAAGTATTTTTGGTGTATTTTAAATGGTTCTAAAACTGAAGTACTGAAAGGCACTAATTATGTTTATGTTGATAACTCACCATATTGTTTTGTGTCGCTCTTAACTAAAAATCCTTATCATTCTTAGCTAATCTTGGGTAGAAAATGTACTTTTCCTGTACCTCAGTGAATCGTATCTGCAGCTACAGAAATGTGACTAAAGATATGACTAGGAAACATAGATACCAAATTACATAGATGCTTAGAGTGATGAGTGACAACCAGACGCTGTTGTAAATATATCCATGTTGATTGACACATTTCATTTTAATTCATTAAAATTTATTTAATTTGTAACAACTCTTTAAAGCAGCAGCATTTTTTTGCATCTTTCATGTAGAGCAAAGAAGGAAAACTGAAACAAAAAGCATTGCGTGACCTTTTGTAAACTGTTGTACTAAGTCCCCATTCTGCTGACACACTTAACCAGGAGAAATTCAGTCATTGCAACTCATCCTATCCTCTGCACCTTCTAGAGTTCACTCCTGTGCATGAACTTCATCACATGCAGTCAGCCTCTTATTTTTTGTGATGGGACACAGAATGAAAAAGATAACTATCACAACAGACCTGGAAGTACAGCTACAGCTGTACAGCTGTACAGCTACAGCTACAGCCTACAGCTAATATGCATGTAGGCTTAAATATACATCATGCTTGTTTACTCATTACACATTCAGCTGAAAATATAAATGTTTTCCACTGCATTCTTTGCTGCACAATTTCACAGCAATGACAGAAGACATGGAAATGCCCTTTCTTCATTCAACATTCAAAAGGGCAAGCTTCTCTAATAAAATGAGGTAACCATACTTATGCATATTTTGTTAACCTCAGTGCTGCCTAAACACAAGGCCATGTAATGAGGCAAACCATATTATGATCAAAGTACATGATAGCTTCCATCTCATTTATGTGGAGATTGTTGGAACTTATGTTGCAACTGAGTGTCTTTCTTACGACTGGATTTAACTGCAAGTTGCTAAAATTAATGTTTGAACTGAGGTGTCCAAAACCTGACTGATTGGAAGGGTTTTTTATGGATATGTGAAGTTTGATACATGCCACCCTGTGTCAGTTTTCAACATCCTGCTGCCAAGGACAGGATCAAACCTTTCCATTCTAAAGGCTTTTGATCTTTGACTTGGGACAGTCATTTCCCTCCTGCCCCCTCACTGGTTTATTATTGAGAAATGGTTGAACAGGTCTTGCTGACTGGTTTTGGAGCTCTTCAGCCTGAGGCCTGGCATGGATAAGGTTTGCATAGGTTTCAAGCAGGCCAAAGAACAATAATGGAGATTCCCAGTCTTCATTGCTTGGCGAGCTAAGTAGCTCCTGCTGCAATACTGTATGGCCTTATCCTTATTGCTTCTCTCTTCTGTACGTATTTGGACCATGGTTTTATAGACCTGCTCTCAACCATAAAAAACCCCAAACAAAACAAACCAAAATAAACAAACAAAAACTCCAAACCAAACAAAAAACTCCCATCTGTCAGGCTCAATCTGTATCAAATTGTATTTGATAAATAATAAATGAGAATATACTTTGCTAAACAAAATAGTGGTTTTTTTCAGTAATAATTTCTTAAGGAAAAGTATGGAAATAACATATTTGGGAAACGGTGTGTGACTATTATGACTGTGTGGGAATGAAGCTGGGTTTAATGCCCAATCACTTTACCTGTATTTGCAGACAAGAAGATCTTCAGATTCATCATTCACTGAGAAAAGCACTACTTTTTTCCCCTTTTTTTACTTTCTAATTGGTTCATAAGCAGGATTAGAGTGCCCTAGAAGTTATTTTCTTTCTTGAGTGTGTATTCCATCATGGTGTTCCAGTTCTTAACCTGCCCCTGGCTGTATGTGCCTTTTTTGCCAAATCCTTCCTGAGGAGCAGCACCACTCAGTCCACAAGGAGCTGGCAGCCAGGGAATGGGGTCTGAGCACTTTTGCCAGCTGGCTGATCAGCTGAGGGATGAGGACAATAGCTTATCTATGCTTACTCTGGTCAGCTCCCAAGATATTCTTGTCCTTCAGACTGGCATGACTCCTGGCTCAGTGCCAGTTTTCATTATTGTACTGCTGTTCTACGTACACACAGCTTCTTTTTGTTATAGTCATTTTCGCATAATTTTACTTTTATTTGTGGTGGCCATCCAAACCTCTGCTGCCTGTTTTCTTGCATTGATAGCAAGTCATAAGCTACTGTCAGTTAGATCTTGTTAAGCTGCAGCTTTATTCCATCAGCTGCTATTCTATGGAGACCTCATTGCCTACACACCTCCAAACTGTCTGAACATAAAAGGAAATAAAGACCTCCCTCTAGGCATAAATCCCAGCAACTGAACACCTGTGTTTGATGCTTTTGATATACCCTTCCAAAAGGTAGCTGCAGGTGGTTTTGTCAGTAAAAAATTTTGCACTTGTCCATATGTAATGTTTGAAAAGCCCAGGTTCACTGGTTTTTGCTTGTTTGGTTTTTTTTTTTTTATCCATGAGACTCCATAGCTAGTTATAGAGGTGGACTAATAAAAGAAAATAATGAGCCATACCCGTATGAGATCAATATATTTGGAAACCTTTTGCAAGCTGAATAACAATCAAGCTGAAAATTAGAATATAAATGTTGCTAATTCCATGTGCAGCAATGAGCAAGGATAGGGGCATCTGGTTTAATGTCTGCAGGCAAGATTATTATTTGATAGTTTCCAAAGTACTGCCAAGAGAGTACATCAAACTGCCTCTGAGTTGCATATTTAGGTTCAGTATTGTTCTTCCAACTGGAGTAGGAGCACAGTTACAATCTTTCTCTCGCTTTCCATCTCACCATGGTAACAGGAGTTATGTACCAAATCTTTCTACTTCCAAGTACCTTATTTTGTGAACAGTCTGCCTATGTCAGAGATAATGTTTTCAGGCTGTATGCTTTATATCATTCACAAGCAACTAATTCAGCACAGACATCTTGCAGTCCAGTCATGATGAAAATTGATGTAGCCTAAAATGAAGTGCTGATTTTCTGTCAGTACTTATTTTTGTTTCTCCAATGTCTCTTTTTATTATTTTCTCCAATTTTCTCCTGGTAAGACATTCTACTAAAGAAATGTAATTTCTCTAAACATCTTTCTAAGATACTCTGTTAAGTTTACAAACCAGACACTATTTTTTTAGTCTGTCATTTAATTTATAGAAACAAAAAAGTACCTGACTGCTTCAGAGATTACATAGTCTGCAGTTTGTCCCCTTGTTTGTTTAATCTAATCCTGTAACTAATGGTGTCAATCTCAACAATTTTAAGGGTGTCTATTTGCTTTTGTTATAAAGATAGTTCTCAAATATTAACCCTGTCTCAAACATCTGCACAGCACATTCAGTGGGATAAAGTGTTGTGGACCACAAAATTCAAAGCCACTGCTTTTCCAGGCTGTTGCAGCTGTGAGTCAGTGATTTGTCTCTGTGACAGACATACTAAGTTCTTCACACATACCTTGCAGATGAAGGACATTTTCTTCCTAACAACAAGCTGGCTGGTCACAGAGCTCAGGACTCATGTCTTCTGAGCTACTTTTGCAGTTTTCTTTTGCATTCATAGATGCAAAACAGCAAAGAATCCAGTTCTTGGCAGAAGGAAAATCACTTACAGAACAGAGAGTTACAGATTGCATATATAGAAGTTCAGTTTAGAACTGAAGGTGTTTATTTAAAATGTCCCAAAGCTACAGTTGACATTACTTCCTTTTGCTGGGCCTAGCAAACGCTTTCTGTCTTACATGTGATTGTGTGTGTGCTAGAGATCAGAGAGCTTTTTTTATCAAAATTGCTTCTAAGATACGTATAAAGTTTTAACAACCATAAACAGTCTTTTCAAAAAGCAGCTTGTCACACGACATGTATGAATACCAACCAAGTTCTTTTTCTTTTTGTTCATTTTCTCCTAAATGAAAAAATTTCTTCTGGCATTCTCCTGTAAACTACTTCAAAGAAGTCTCAAGTCCTTTTTTTTCCCCCAGATGACCTACTATTCTGCTTCTTCTCAGAAAATTAGCTGAGGTGTTTGGAATTTGAGGAGTGTGCAAAACAGAAATTTTGACTTTTTTTTTAAACCAATAATGTATTTCAAGAGTCCCGATTTTTTTTTAATGATTTTTTAGTTTATACCTCTCAATTACAGTGAAGATATATCTATAAAGGGGTAAGGCCTGCAGAAAATTCAGTAGTTTTGGAAAACTACAAGGCTGACATAAAACAGTCTCAATTGAACACAGTATTTAAGTTATGCTTAGTGTCAAACATATGAGTTAGTGTGGGAAAGCTGAGATTCATGCCTCAGAGCTAACATGCTCCAGTGTTCTATCAAATGACTGCTCAGGGAGCAAAGACTACAGGTTACCTGCACAGATTTGGCACATCCAGCTGTGGGAATTTTTTCCATGCCTCTCATTTGCTGGATTGAAACACATCAGCCGGTGGTCTCTTAACCTCTTTGTTTGATATGCCAGCAACTGCTGCCTGTTCTAGACAGAGTGAATTCTAACCACATGCTGTCACTTTGGTGGGTATTTTTCAGTGGACTTTTTTGCACAGTACAGGTAACTGAAACCACGTTTTTGCTTAGTATGAAATTTCTATTTGTTTCTATTTGAAAAGCCAGGCATTCAAAATGAAATTCCAGAAATGAGATGGTCCATCCAGCTTTAATTTGGCACCGTATATTTGCCAGTCCTTAACAGCACAACTATATTCTTTCCCTGTTCCCAGCTCCATCCATTGTAGTGCAGTATGCTTTGAGAATCCAGCATCTGTTCACTATTTTTATCCTTGTTGCTTAACTAGTGGCTGCACCATGGAATGAGTGCAGAATTCTTTCTTTCCTCATGATCCTTTCCAGAGCATACTAGAGTGCAATGGTGTCCAAATGAATCTTGAACTTTAATGATCATATGGCTGCTAGGAGATGAAATGCATCATTATCTCCATTTGATGTCCGTGAACATGGAACAAAATATGCTCTGGAGGCCACACAGGGAGCCGATGGCAGAACTGAAATTTGGGACCCAATACAGCGCTCATTCTCCTGGATGAAACCATTTTTCCCTGGGAAGTGCTGAGCAGCCTTGGCTCTCATTGACTTTGCAGTTTTGATCATTCATCGTGCCTGTTCACCATCACAGTACTGGTAATCCTAAAAAGCTCAGCCAGAGGATAAAAGCTCAAATACATGCAGTGGTTCTACGCCTGAAGCAACAAAAGCAAATGCCTCATTTAAACAGGCTTTTCAATGGAATGATGAAACTGAATGAAACTGTGTATTTTCCTTGTCCTAATGCTTCCTCCTTCTCACTTTGAAACCCACATTTCTTCCTCGTGACTTCTTCAGTGTACCCACTGGGGAAGGCACCACTTGTGCTAGGGATGGCATGGAGCTGTGCTCGGGACACTGTCAGGCCAGGACTGGTGTGACCATCATGAGCTGGAACACTGCTGCCCAGCTGAATGTGGGATGCACCTTTCCGTTTGCTTTCCTGTGCTGGGATTTGGGCACATAGCATAAATCCAGTTCCTTACTTCTCTGAAAGTTATTTGGACTTCATTAAGTCTGGAAGCCTCCCACATTTGACTGAAATGAATGAACTTGTTCAACACTTGGTATTTGAAGGATGGATGGGCAAATGAACATGCAGTCCTTGTAAACACATAGACTATCTTTCCTTGGCAAACCATGAGCAATTTCTATTTCCTACAATATAAAAAACAATGCTCAACAGGAGAAGCGTTTCTAGTTCTGAGAAGGCAAAAAATACCTAGAGATATACACCAAGTTTTGCTCTTTCAATCTCTTTTAGGTGAAGGCTGCTCAGATATTTGCAGGGATAATAGCAGTAGAAATTGTGTGGATAGGTAAATCAAAATAATTTTCTTTCAATTGTCGTGTTTTTAAACTAGTCAATAGAGTGCTAATGTATTTCAGACACAAAAAAGTACTTAAATTGGTTTGAGAAATATGGAAACTAAAAGCTGTGCACTTTCATACCAGTGCCTGAGGTCATGCAATTTCTTTAGATTTTCTGACAAAATATGCCTCTTGGTTATATCATTTAGCTCAGTTAAACTTGTTAAAGAATAAAGTCAGTATATCCTATGATAATTGCTGTATGATGAATGCATGCTGATTGTCCATTCTTTTGCTAAAATGCCCTACTCAGTATGTTGTGGAGAGCATATTTTTTAAAGGAATTTCAGAAAATAGACCTATTTCCTGGGCTTGTTAGAATGTGCATTTATTGCTAATTAGCCAGACCTTCATCTTTTTGGAGGCAGTTAGTTTGGCTTGAGTTACATAAAATTTTCAGATGAGTTTTAAACTAGATCCTATGTGCTGTGATCTGTGGGCATTTTGGGTTACATAGTTGCATGCAAAGAAACTCTGGCCTTTAGTGCAGCTTGACAAACACCCGAGCGAGTCCTTGTGAAACACATGCAGTGGAGCCTGGTGCACCTCCTCCCACTTCAGCACTCACTAACTTGTGCATTTGCTGTCTGTCTCGTGCTATGTTCCCTTCAAATAGCCCATGAGGATCCAAACACACCACTGAATTATCCAGAGAATTCAGTGGGTTTTGTGTCATTAGAGACTGCTCAAAGTTTGGGTCACAACTCACCTTCTCTGCCTGCCCTAAGTTGTCACTGTATCACACCAGGGTTTTCCATTTTGCGTCCTCACTCCATGAGAACTCTGAACAGCTGTGAGAACAATCATCTGGGAGCTTCTGGTAACTGATGCAGTATTTTAAAGAGTCCCAAAATTAAATACCTAAATTGTTGGGTTTTAAGTTCATGCAGCCCATGTATAAAGACTAAAAACAGAGATGATAGCATATTTGTGGCATATAATTAAACCTCTAATGACACCCACAGAGCTCACAGAGTGGAGAAGCACCTCACAGCAGTTGAAATATTTGCAGTTACAAGGGGAAATTACTGTCATTGTAAATCCCAAGAACTCGAAGCCTACTTGGACATAGAGAAGACACCAAGGAAGGCAATTCTCCTATGCTGTGAACTTCACAACCTAAAAAAGGCTAATGGACAAGTTGAACAGAATTATAAAATTATTCTAACCTGAAGAGCATTGTCTGTTAATATCTTTTGTTTTGGTTAGTATTTCACAAGTGAATGGAACCTCACTTCCTTGAGTGAATTGTGCTCATGGATAATAATATTAACAAGGGAGAAGACAAAGTGTTCCCAAACAATTTAAGGAGCATATTGTTTCAAGAAAAATCATGCAATAGGCATGGAAGCATTTGAGAACATTTCCACACAGCATGACATATTCCTAGGTTGTTCCAGGACAGCTCTCCCTATTCGCAGTGACACAAATCCATTCTATAGATAATGAACAGGACATGGCTTTCCTTTCTGTTTTGTTCTCCTTTTTGCTAGGAAGGACAAGCATGACTAGGAATGACTTCTCTTGTTGAGCTGCAAACATTGCTTAATGTATCCTTAGTTACTTGACAATGAGTTTCTTGCATTGTAGGGTTGCTGTGAAACATAATGAGCAGGCTGTGCAGATAAGAAACTTCACACGAGTGGATCTGGTTTCATTATGTAATCATTCATTTCTACTCTGCAAGCTTTTGCCTGTACACTGTGTTCCTCAGCTTTGAAACCCTTAAGTTAAAAACAGGTTTGCAGGGACCTACTGATATTTAATAATGATCCCAATAAGATGAGTCTTATAAGTCACAAGAAGTATATAGAAGTGTGAATTTTTTCTCATATTCCAATTCCTCTCTGTAAACTAATCACATTCCCTCATGTGACTGGTTAGAATGTGTAGTCATTTGAATAAATCAATTACTCCCTTAAATCAAAAGAGTGATAATCCTTGTTCTTAATTTAAAACTGCTTATGCTACAATTTTCACCAAATGAAGGATACCATGTCTAATTGCAGAGGCATAAATCATTACTTTTATGGCTCAAGGCACCTGTTCTCAGAGGGGTTTTTTCACCCTTTTTGAAGTTCACTGTAAGGCTGGGTTATGATAGTTTTTCATTCACAATGCCACATTTCTTTCCAGTAATCTCACATCTTCTTCCTATGAGCTGACTTGCAGAAGACTAAAGCACCAATTACATATCTAGTTATCATGTGCATTATCACAGCACTTTGTCACTTCATTGCTTGTGTTCAAAGTTTATGTGCACATATCCAGCTGTTGAACTGTAGTCAAGAGACAGATGAGGAGAGCCCTAATATTGCTAATTTGTTTCAGTGTTAGAACTGTCAAGCAGTGATAATTTTTCAAAATTCTGAAAGAGGTGAAAGCAAATTTGTGCCTAAGAATTATGAAACATAGGAAATTAGATAGTATTTTATAAACCTCTCATTCCTGTGACTTTTTTCCCCCAAGAGCAAAATGTTGTTCACATAAAAAGCAATTGTAGCTGTAACCACACTCCAATTGTCTCCCATCTTTCCCATCCTTTCTCCTGAAAGTATTATGACAGCTTTTATCTTTTTTAGACAATTTTGAGATATTTTAAGTACAAAGTTCAGATACTTTTTCCTACTTACTGACAATTTAGACAAAGAGATATCCCCGCCCACACTAAAAAAAGACACAAAATCTCCAGAGAGGAGAAAGATCCTGCTTTTATGATCAACTGTAGCAAAACCAAATCATTAGCAAAACCAACACATTTATAACTTCCTATTGTATACATCAGATAAAATGTGTTCCTTGTCCTTTGTTTTCTTCCTATCACTGTTTTCACTCTGCACAGCAGTTTTTCTGAGAAAGGGAAGACACGAACACTTCTATTTGGTTAATGGAGACCTTTCCTGTTATTGTGCCTCCCTGACACTCTTGGCATTGACTAACATGGGACCAGGATCTTCTGTTGATGCAAGGCCAGCCATTGGTGGGATAAATAACTCTCAGGTAGAAGTGCCTGAGCAGAGCATTTGAACAAATCATTTGACTTCTTAAGGGATAAGGTCTAGTTTTGTTGCTGTCAGGACAAATACTTCACAATTGTTCTGAGAATGACTGTTGGCTGTTTTTACAGGCTGGCTTAACTTTTACAGTGCACTACTGAGGTTAAAGCTGGATCTGCATCCTGAGGATGTGTCCAGACTGAACACTGCTTCTTTGGGGGTAGGTGTAGTGTGAGCTGTGCAGGGTGGCAGTGTCAGCTGGTGCTGCAGAGCTGTGTCACCTTACTGGGTAATGCTATGCAACCCTTGGCAGATGTAACTGTATAGAGGGAAGGCAGCTTCTGTCAGCTCCACTTATGCTATCTGTGTGGCTGACACGGCCAGACCCTCAGGGATGCTATTCAGATATGCTAAGTTTCCACTCAGTAACTTTGCAGAAAAAGCCTTGTTCACAATTCCTAAATTTTGGTATCGCTTCTGCCACCTAAATCAGGGTGTGTGAAACAATAAGGACTGTCATCTCCAATCGCGTATTCGCAAAGTATTTTTTGTATGCATCAAGCCATCTGTTCTGATAAGCTTTTTCCCACCTATTTGTCAATTCAGAGCAGAGCATTGTGATCATTCTTATTTATAATATTGCCTCAGTTCTCCTTAGCCTGCTGACATCTACAATGTAAATTGTTACAGCGGTGGAGTCTCTGTAGTGCAAGCACGAAATCTCTGCCACAGCACTCCCAAGGGATAAGGGGTGTGCAAGACCAGCTCAGCTGCCTCTGCCCTGCACACCTGGAGGGGAGCTCTGAGCAGCCAAAGCAGCTTCCCCAGCGGGAATGAGGCAGGAGCTGGAGTCAGTGCAGCCAAGGGCTCCGAACTCAGGAAGGCATTTCTGCAGTGGGGCTGTGCTCCACGAAGATGAGAGTCAGAAAGCTGTATCAGGTCATTCATTGCCTTTGGTTTTGACTCCAGGATTACTGAAACTTTTTAAATAAAATTGCGTACCACTTACAGTGTGAATAAATATTTAGGCTTTTTTTATTTTAAAATACCTCCTGGATTTGGAAAGCACATCAAGAATATTTTATTAAGAGGATAAGGAGACAACGTGCCACAGGCACTTCAGAGCAAAAGGGGAGCTAAGACATGACAAGAAGCAAGTATCAGATAAATGAAGCTGAGATTGTCTGAAGGAGGGGAGTGGCTGAAAGGATTTAGTGGAGATGCAGACTATAATCTAAATCCTATGTATGCAATCTCTGCACTGAGCACTGAGCTAAATAAGCTGTGGATCATGACCAAAGTGACAAATTGTGTACCAAGTAACCCTCATCAAAAGTCTTTACACAGGCATCTTGATCCACTCAGTGATTAAGGTCACCCAGAAACATCCCTTCCATTTTTGGAGTTTATTTTGCAACTTACTGAGAACTCACAAAATGCATTTTAGTCTAAAATACTCATGTATGAGTAGATGAGTTTTCAAAAAGCTACAGTAATGTAACAAAGTTTGCAGTGCAGGTCTGAAGAAAATTTAGGGGCAGGACACAGCCATGTGTTGTAGCCATGGGATGATCACAATGTTCAAGGCTAGGCAGGTGAGTACTATGTATGAATGCATTCTGGTGCTTTTGTAATGTTACTGCTTTTATTTTTAAGAAGCTTACTGCTAAATCTTGTAGGCATGAGTACTAAGAAACTGGATTTTTGTATCACTGGAAAGAAGCTTAAAATTATTAAATAATACAGCCCTGAGCAAAAAGAAGTCACTTCAATATGGAAATACTGAATTGGCATGCCGTTGTCAATCCTCTCTCTTAAGCTAAGGGAATCACAGTTCAATACAGCAAAGAGTTAATTCAGTTTAATTAAAGTGAATATTACAAAATCTTAATGTAATTATGACAATAAGGTCAAAAGAAAGCAGTTTTAATCTGGAGTGGTTGCCTCATAAGAGCAAAATGAAACCTAGACTCAATTTTAAACATACTAAGAAACGCTCTGAAAATACTTGCTCATGCATGTAAATATTAGGCAAGAGAAAGACTGTTTGGTTCCACCTCAGTGTTATTAAATTTATTACTCTATTAAGTCCAAAAGCACTTGGAGGATGAAAGTTCTGTGGGATCCTTGGGGACACTGAAGGGAAGTCTCTCGACCCAAGAGATAGAAAGAGAAAGGGGATTATGAAGGATTGTTGTTCTCATTTGATAGAAGATAAACTGAGCACGAGGTGATGTTAATTGCACAAAGTCAGTTATCAACAGAGAAAACAGTAATAAACTGGATTTCCAATTCATTTCAGGTTTGATAAATTGAATTTTTTTTCCTAGAAAAATAATAATACAAAAAAGATTTTTAAAATCCCATTTTGAGGGTTCTGAGTACTTGGGGAAATAGAAGAAAATTTAGGTAAAAGACCTTTACATCAGAAAGTCAAACCATTTAATCATCAGAATGTTTTAAAAAGTATTAGCATTTACAGGATTAGGAGTTTCCTAAAAAAGATTATATAAAATGCTTTGGGGTTGGGTTTGTTTGGCTTATTTTTCCCCTAAGTATTTCTGCTTGCTTTTCTCTCTTGGAACAAAAAGCGAAATAATCAAACCTATATGTGTTTATAACATAGATGTGAAGTCCAATCAAATACATTTGAAGAAAAGGCATGCTTATTTGTGAAAAGAATATAAATTTCAGAGCCAGGAGCTAAATGTAGTACCAGTGCCTTGCTGACCCTGGGCTCCAAGGCTGTCTTACAACCCTGGTTTTCCTGCAAATTTTCCTGCATGCTTACACATGCCTTACCTGAAACTTGGCAATATTTATTTTTTAGATAGGAATCACTGAGAAGGTATTTTAATTTTGGTTGGAAATTAACGAGTTAAAACTCTAAGAAATAAATATTTCTGTTTTGATGAAACTTTTGTGAGAAAGTAGTTGCACCTACAGTGGTTTTCTGTTCATAATCAGTATAATATTATAATAATACTAGTTGACAGGCAATGTAAGTATAGGCAGCATAATAGAATGGAGAACCTCTTGATTCAGAACTGGACCTTAAATGAAGGTTTCTTGTATTATTTTGTATTGCAAGGTGAGTCACAGCCAAGAACTCATCAGGACATTGATATTTTGTATAAAAATAATCAAATGTTCACTTGCTAAGTGACTAGAGTGAAGAAATAGATTTCTCTATCTATTGTTATTGGTCTTCTATGTCTTGAACTCGTCCTGCACTGAGTCACATTACCTGGTGCATCATATTGCTCAGAAGGAAGGAGGTGGCCAGAGTTATGCAGTGGATTTCAGCATGAGACCTCCTATATGCTGCATTTTTCACCCAAATACCTCCTGGAGTTCATTCAACATGAAAGCATCTCTGGCAAAGCTTTCTATGAGCAGCTCCTATCAACCACTGAAGAGGAACCCTTGAACACACCCCAGCGTCTATTTCTCTTTGGTGTTCACCTTGTGGAAAAGTAATGGAGCACTGTGGAAAGCAGTACTAGTAGTTACTCTGTAGAAACTAGAAATACCACTGGCAGTGCTCCTTCTAACTGGAAATTCCCAGCTCCTTACAGAGAAGAGTATAAAAATCCCCAGTTTTCCCTCCAGCCTGGCCTGCTGGGATGCTCACAGGAGCAGGGCAGGGTGTGGATGGCTGTTCCCCCCAGGAGGGCACACCATGTTTCAGCCTGGCCACCTGAAGATGATGCTGCCAGTGCCTGTCTCCAAGTGCAGTCACAGGCGTGGGCTGCAGCCTCTCCATCACAGCCGGCACAGAGGCTGCCTGTGGTTCCGTGTTCGGAATGAACATTTCACCATACTGATGAGAATCCTGGGCACCTAAAGGGCAGGGGAGAAACAGAGAATTGTTTTCTGCAGTAACCCCGAGGAGGGCTGTGGTGAGCATTTCATCCAAGCACAAGAGAAATCAGGAGTTTCTGAGAGCTATTTTTCCTTGACAGCAGGTTGATGTAGGCTGGCCTCTGCAAAGCTCATCCACAGCTGCTGGGTGCTGCTGCTCTCTTGGCACTGCCATTTCCCGTCCCTGCCACATGTGATGGATAATCTGTCATGCCAAGCTTTGTTTCCTGCACCTGCCTCCCTCTTTAATGTCCAATGTCTCTTGAGTCCAGGAGCTTTGTATCAAGCTGCCACAATTTCCAGGACCTCTTGGCAGACTTTGAAATCCTGTAGTGTCAACAGAAATAAATCAACAGAATAGGCTCTATAAATTAAGATATTTTCAGACTCTCAGTGTGGAAGAGTGTACCTGATGAACAAGGCTGGTGCTATGTAGTGCAGGTCACCGCATCCATTGAGTACTGAGATCAGTAACCCAATTCCTCCTGACAAAGTGCTCAGCTTTGCTCTTGGCATCAGTGGTTTCAGAAGCATGGAAGTGCCCTGAAATATACCCCTCCTCTGGGGAGAGAAGAGAGTTTTAAACCAGAGATGACTGGAAATCTTGGAGCTTGAGTAAGCATGATCTATAGCACTTCCAGATTCTGTCTGTATTTTTCTCCAGGTATCCATGTCATTATGGAACCTCTGAGCTTGAAAATATTGTGAAATTTAAAGACTATTGCTGTAAATTAAAACTATGCAAATTAGATAAAGCATGGATAGTGCCTGAAACTAGGGCCAGTGCCTGAAAAGAGCAGGCACGAGGCAAACAACCATCTGCACAGCCTGAAGAATAATAACACTGAAATGCTAATCTGTGGATTGGTGTTTCTATCTGCTGTGGCTTCCAGCAAGCTTTCATTGAATTTTTTGCTGCAGCTGATACCTATTGTCGTGTATGCTCAAAAGAATGCCAGTGACTGAGCAGGAAAAAAATTTGTTTTGTGCATGGCACTAAAATACAAAGAAAATCAAAGAGAACATGCTCCCACCACCACTCAAGTGCAGTTCTGTGTTCCTCTAACATATAAGGTTTTGCATTTCTTAAGTTTGTCAGTCTTAAACCAACCAATTTCAAGGACTAAGGAAACTCCATGAGCTGATCTGTTTGTATTTTTTCTTGTAAAAGCAAAATTAAGAAAGATACCATCTTGTTTTTTGGTATATGCCTGTGAGGAGTTCCCCAAGCAGATCCTCAGTGTTGGTCAAATACCATCATGGGACCGGAGCCATCCCCAAACATAATCCAAGTATGACAAGCCAATGTTGGAGAATAAGAAATTTAAACTGCAGATGTTTGAGCTGTGCTGTTCCAGTGTGATTCAGGGCCAGGTATTAGATCTGATTTATTCTCTTTAGCATCCCTATAGCCACTGGAGCTTCTGCATACAGCAGCACACATTGAGCTGGAGCTGCAGAAGCCTCACCCCTTCCTGCTGGTGCCTGACACTTGGGCCTGGCAATTGTCCTTGCCACATTTGCTGCATTCTGCAAACAGCCTGATAGCAGCCTCGGTACCCAGAACACCTCTGACCTGCTCCATGTGAAGTGGGTTGGGAAGGTCATACAGTACCAGGTACCCTGAAAGCAAATTCCCTGGTATTGGCAAACTTTGTGCACTTGGGAAGAAGCAAGATCAAACCCACAGCAATGTCTCAACCTGCCATCAGAGAGGCTCATCTGCAAGGAGAGCTCTGTAATGCTGAGCTGCCTTCTCACCTGCAAAAGCCTTTATCCTTACTGGAATGGTGGTGTGATTCTGAAAAGCCAGCTTCCAAACTCAAGGAGAAATTGTCCTTTGGGGTAACATAGATGGAAGAAACATCAATAAGAACATTGGCATGGACAAACTCAGACTGTCCATTCCTTCCAGTGGTCTGATCAAAGAATGTTGTGTGCAAAAGCTAATGGCCTTATTTCTAGCAAAAAAAAAAAAATTAAAAAAATTGTGATTTACCACCCTGTGCTTTTCATGTCCTAAGTTATTCCCGTGCCTATGTTTGGAGTTGCCTTTCAAAGAATACTGGTGCCATTAATGAAAATGGCAGTTCAAATGTCACTGTTAATTTTATGCTTTGATCTGTGACCCTTGCATATTAATACTGCAGTCTGTTGAGCTGACATCAGAAGGACAAAAGCTTTTGACAGCTGGTTTTGCTCAGCTTAGATTCAAATGATACTGTTCTTTATAAACAACCCAGTGAGATCTTTGCCTTTGTCAATGCTCCTGTGAAATATTGTCTATCTAACAGAAGCTCATCTCTTTTTTGTTTGTTTTGTTTGGTGGCTTTTTGATTGTTTTGTTGAGGAGTTTTTTTTGCTTGTTTTAATCTAAACCGAAGGAGTGGAGTGGCTGAATTAAAAATAGAATGATTTAATTGTGGTCCAAATTACAGCATATAATTAAAGCTCACTTGCCTTCACTTATTCTAGCATTAAAATATATAGTAGTAATAATTTTCTTCTTTTGCTGAAGGGGCTTTTGAATTATTTCATCCAAATGGCACCAATAATTTTAAAGATCACTTTTTACGCTAAAAAGAGAATGCAAAATGTATTTCTTTCTAGTATTATGCAACCTGTAGACTCAGTATCTCACCATCAGGTTCACATAGCAATTTGGAAATACAATGAACAGTAGCTGGGTGTTTCAGCAGTTCTAAGCTAATCTCCAAAAGCGATACCATCCTCCCTCATTTTTGCAATACCCTCCTCTTCAGTCTATACTGGCCATGTGTCTTGTTCTCAACAGGTGCTTTAGCTAATACCCTGTCAATTGTGTAAGTAAAAATCCCAATCACCAAATGTTTACACAAAGATTAGAAACATCTTACAGTTTCTCATGTCTCATAGTTTTTGTTTCCTTCTGCAAAACCCATACAGCCACCCTGACCTCAGCCCCAGCAGTGCCATCAGAAACATATGAGTAGCAAATGGCTGCTGCAGATGGTGAGAGAGGTGCATCAGATGCTGCCTTTGCTGTGACTGAAAGTGTAGAGGAAGGAGACCATGGCATAGTGGGGAGAAAAAGGGCTCAGTACAAGGCTTTGCCTTCAGATGATAAAGGAAACCCAAAGCTTTCAAAGTGCAGCTTTCATCAGGCACAGGCAGATGCAGATTAGCAGCCAAACCACTCTAAAATAAAAGACTCCTGTAATTCCTTCATGCGAAATGATGGTAGCTCCTCAATACTGAGGAATATTTCAATACTGAGGAAAGTTTTAAATGTGCTGAATGTTCATTTTCTTCAAATTAAGCAAGAGGCACAGTTCTGAGCAGTTTTACCTGGAGACACAAGCCTATGCACATTCAGATTCTGGATAAATGTGTGAAACCTCACATTAGACATTTTAATGGAGCAGCTAGTGCCACACTTGACCCGGAGGCATGGATGGAGTCTTCTCTTGCTTACTTATCCTTTCATGTAATTTTTTAAGGCATGATGTGTCCTGTGATATAAAAAAGTGGTGATGTATCTCTCTCTGCAAGACACTTATTACAGAGTTCTCCCAATCTAATCCTGCCTTACAAGTGGCTGACTGGCACGGAGCTTTCAATGAAATGTTTCTTCAGGAGGAAAACATATTGCTTTATCAGTTCCAGGTCCCACCTGCCTTCATTAATCCCTCCTTCTTTCTCCTAGGTTCAGAAGAGAGACATTTAATAAACACTAAGGAGATGTGAAGTTTATATGGTCATGTCCTTGTGGCCAATTGCAAAGGTTCTGGGCCCGTTGCCTGCTGTGGCCAAAGGCTGATTTTATTAGTTCCCACATTTACAGTCACACTTGCTGTTTATCTTCTTGTTTACCAAGAGAAGAACCATTAGAACCATGTGCTTGATTATGTCTTGAGAACTTTAGGACTGTGCCTTTGCACAGTATTCCTTTGCCAGAAATTTACAATATTCATTCCCTTTTTGGGAAAAGAGAATTTTTCAGTGATGTTGTAGTAAAATGGTGCTGGAAACAGGGCAGTGATAAAACCAACAGTTTCCTTCAGGACAAACTTAGCAAATAAATAATAATTAATAAATGAACTCACAGCAGGTCTCCAGAATTTTTAAAAACTAATAGCTGAAAAACATGATCACCTGTGTTTGCAGTCTCCCTATTAGTGTGGGAGGTAATGTGTTGCAGGGTACATTGTGCCCTAAATTTGGAAAGAAGCTGCAAGTCTTGTTGGAAGAGATGCCTCCTGTGCTGTGACAGTAAGGCAGGAGATGTGCTTGAAGCTTGGATTTTTATAGAATTTCACTCTGGCAAAGTTTCTGTGGACAAGGCAACAGTTACCAAAGGGATTGCCATATTCTCTGCAGGCTTCATGCTTGTGCCAGTTTGAATCATTTCATATTATTTGAATAGGTCTTTAGATGCATATTGAATGTGTGTGTATGTGTGTATGAACAGATATTTTTATCTTACTGGAGACTTAATACTTTGGCAGTCAGCTCTCAAGTGTTTGGGAGAGCAGCCAAGATAATACTTTCTGAAATCTTTTTGAAGTTCTTCTTTTTTGAACCGTGAAAATGCTTTAATTTTTTTCCCCTCAGCCTTTTTTTTTTAAGAGGATACTGCCAGCTTTGTCAGCCTCACATTATGTATCACCAACCACACTTTGTGAATAACCCCAGATGAGAAGAGGTCTGGCATTCAACTGCATGTGTACATTGGCATCCTATGGAGAGAATGTGCTCAAGGAGTCCCTCTGGATGTCTGGAGTCTCACTGTGTCACTGTGGAATAATAAAAAACTTCCTTCTTCGTGAGCTTATGAGACTACAGTGTCTGGTCAATGACCTTTTTACAAATTCCACTCAGTGTGAGTGATTTACCACTGTGTAAATTTAATTGATTTACCAGATTTATCAATGTGTATGCCACTGACCCAGTAGGTGAGATACATAGGTCAAAATGGATTCACACAAAAAACTCTGGGTTTCTACCTTCCAATAGCAGAAACCTTACTTATTTATTCAGTCATAATGAGCTCTGCATTCATGGAACCCAAAAATGTTCCAGGTTCCCCATTTATAGGATAAAATTGATGATTCAGAGAGAGTCACAAAATAAGAGAAAAAAGGAAGGAGCGTCCAAGCAAAAAGATAAAATCACATCTTCTGTTTCTTCCAGATTAGCCCCAGTACCCCTTGCTGTGTACTTGGAAATGACATTAAATGCCATTTTATTTATTTATCTATTTATTTATTACTTTCCTATTGGCTGATATATACATTTCTTTTAAATTCAGGTGAGTGAAAGAGGGAAGAGATGGACTCTTTTTAAGCTGATAAAATGTTTAATTGAAATTTTAAAAATCCTGAGTTTTTGTCTCGTACTTCTTATATGTTGCTTAAGCTATAAGGAAATTGCCTAAGCAACCAGAGTTTACAGCATTTTCTCTTTTTTCTCTCCCTGTTTTTCTTCACTGAGATGCTTGTCTGTCTTAATGAACATGGGTTGTCGTTTATTCCATTTTAGACCTATAGTACTCTTTGATTTTTCTTTCTTTTCAGATTACAGATAGGAAGGTTTTTCCTTGCCATGGAGAAGCTCACTGACTTTTATTTTAGATGTGAGAAAAGAAGAAATTGGCAATACCAATTATTTGTTATTTGTAAATGATCCATTAGAGACTATTATATCATGTTACATCTATCTGCACTGGGTAAGTAATATTCTCACCAATAATGTGGATTATAAAGTAAAATGTTAGAACTTTTTGGTGTTCTCATATATCTGTCATTTATTCCAGAGACAGAGACACCAGAAACACCAGAGACCTGATGACTCCTCTGTGACTTTTACATCATTCCCCAGCAGCTCATGCTCCCTTCCCCTGAAAGTGTCTGGTGAAATTGCAGGGCCCCACTGCACATACACATAACTAAAGCAAAGGGAAATGGGCGGGAATGCCCTCAGATGGAACGGGCTGGATGCGCCAGTGTGTGCATATGTAACTAGCTCTGGGAAAATAAGACCTTTATCAGCCTTTGCAGCAATTTTACATCTTTCATTTTGTGTCTTGCCCATTAAGTCTGAGCATGTGACACTATTAAAAGCTACCACAGAATCCTTCTTGCTAAATTGATACAAAACTGGCCTTATAAAGGGACTGAATATCAAAACTAGCACTACTTAGCAAAGGAAATTGCCAGAATTCTTAAATGAACTATAGAATAAGCAAAAAAAAATTTTTAAAAAAGCAAACCACCAAACTGAATGCCTCTCACTTGATTAATTGTAGTTGCAACAAAAGCCCAAAATAGCACCATTTATATTGTCAAGAGATTCCCAGATGAATAACTTTTCTTTCATCTTAATAGCACACTGTCACAATAAACGTCAGGGGATAATGGATGCATCTAGATTTTCAAAAGGCTGGTTGACAGTAGTTTGAGACTGTCAAAAAATATGCCATTGAACAGGAATTACAGCAGCAAAGGTGCTTTCCTTTACTTCTGAATTTGGCTGATGGTCTGCTCCAACGTCTTGTTGCAGAGGAATGCTATTTGGTATTGCCTTAAACCTTTAGAGCATCTCCTGCTGTAAGATTTTGCTTGATGCTGCTTGAAACATTGTTAAATTATTTGGGCTGTGATGTTCCAGGAGTTTAACCAATCTCAAATTTTAAAAGTTCAAATAAAAGACTACCTCTTGTCACTTAAAAAAAATAAAATTCATCTAACATTTTCTTTAACAAGTGTTGAAATTCAGTCTGAATTCACTAAGGGGATTAGGCCCATGCTGTGTTTGCCACAGGGGTGTGAGGTACTCTACATGGAGATTGGGACCTTCTCCCTGGAGCAGAGAAATTCTAGGAGATCAGTGTGGAAGCAGACACATTTGACACAAAGATCACTTCTCCCAGGGTGAGCCAGGGATCCCTGCACATGCTGTAAACTCCCTGGCAAAAGCACTCCGGCATCCTGTAACGCTGGGCTGTGGTGGGGGTGAGGATCCCTTGTCACCACTCAGGCACTGCAAGCACTGAACAATGAATCAACAGAGCCCAAACCAGGAACAGTAGCCACAAGGCTGGTGCTGCTCTGCTGCAAACCCAGTGCAATTACAAACACATGAGTGTAAACCCAGGCCATGTTACAGCTTGAAAAAGATGCTCAGTTCTCCCCATATGAACAATACTAACATGCTTAAAAAGCATAACCTTGTTTTGTTCCTTTTGTATAGACAAGTGAAGACAGCTTTTAAAGACGGGAGCAAAACCATTTTCCTAGGGGCTATTTTTCTATTCAGTAACAGGATGAACTTGTTTTAGGAATGAATCAGGTTCATGTGGTAAATGAAAATTATGTGGTAAGTGAAAATCCTGTAGTAAATGAAGAGGGGAGTTGAAAGACATCAGACAACTGTCTTTCATCAAGTAACATTAGGCTTTAGCTCTTTACCTAAGAACATTAGGCTTTATTTTCAGCTCTGGGCAGCCATATATGATACTAAGGTAGCAAAGCTGTGATCTTATTTATGACTTCCATATAATATTATGTAAATTGAAGCAACTTAGCCAAAATGAGGACCCACAGCTAATGGTGTGACCCTTCTCTCTCTGTTTTATGTACATCTTTGTGTGACTAAGCCACATGTCTCACAGGAGAGTTATAGCATAAATTATTTTGATTAATTTGAAAGAATTTAAATAAAGCAAGCTTGCTCACCTTCTCATTGTGGAAGCCAACAAAGCTTTGGGAAGCTGCTCGCTATCTGAGCACATTCTCTGCACTGCAAGAGAGGGAGAGCTTCTGGCAGATGGTTACGTGGTGACATAACTGAAGTCTTTGACCTAAGCAATGTCTAAAAAGAAACCTGAACCACAGATGAATAATCAGTCTTACTTTGGGCATGCCCTGTTCCAGAATGCTCGGTCTGGGGCTAGATCATACCGAGGGATATTAGAGTAGGTTTCTGTGTTCAAGATGAGTATCAGTAAATAATCATAGGGTAGAAAGAGAAGAATCTCTTCTCTTGTTGCTCAGTACCCCCAGTCCTCATTTATGCTACAGGATCCTTGCCTTGGAGCAATAGTTTGAAACATTTTTTCCAAAGCATACCTAAAACCATTAGAAGTGAGATCAACAGCTCGCATTTTATATGTCTACATGCTTAATATCTGTAACTGCCATTAGTTTCAGGAGTAGATGAGAACTGAAACAGGCTATTTTTTTTTCTTTAAATGTCAAAATAAGAACTTAGTGCTTAGCTTTAGGAAAATATTTGCAAATGTTGGTGTTAGTATACGATGTGTCAGCCTCCTCACCTGCCAAATGGGGAGGACAGTGCTACATCCCACACAAACACGCTACATTACAGACAGACTGAATCCATAACCATTTATGCTCTGTGAAGCTCTGGGAGAGGAGTGCTCATAGCCTTCCAGAAGCCTTTGAAGAGTTGGAGTGTCTTGTACTGGGATGAATAATGACATGAATATCAGAGGCAGAAAGGACTTGGGGCTGAGCTGCTCAAATGTAAACACATATTCTGTAAGTTGCCATGCCATCAGCTAAAAAAATCTCAGAGGCACTTTTGACAGAAAAGGCAGATGTTCATGAGGCTTAAATCTCTCTTGACTAACTTCAGTGTTTCAGTAGTTGAGAATTTGTTTAGTCCCTGCTTTTCAATTTAAGTTCTATTTATTGACAATTGGAACTGAAAGGTGGACTCATGTCTCTTAATTATTGGATTAAAAACAGTAAGTACCTTTTCACTGTGGCTTGATGTGATTGTCAATGATGAAGACAGATGTAGTTCAATCTTTTTGCAAAGATATGGTGCAAAGTGTAATTTCTTTATGATTTTATGCAGCGCTTTCCTCTCAAAATAAAGGAAATAAATCAAACCCAGCCTTCTGTTGAGGACTCTTTTTCTTTGTCTTAACCTTGATAACTGCATGTTTGCCACTCATGGCAGGTATGAGTTCCCTGCAGGAGAGAGAGCTTTTGGAAAAGTTATCAAAGCTGGCCTGACTGGATGACTACCATCAGTCTTTAGCTGAACACATTATGTATGATGTGTTTCACAACATGAAAACTCTGCATGCTGAATCTTTATATGTGGTTGCTTTTGTAGAGAAGAAAACATGACCAAGTGCCTCAAGAAAAATACTCATCATTGGAGAATCCTCTCCCTTTTCTTCTTTAGGTCAGGTAGAACATAATGTGCCTCCCAGCTGATGTGATACAATTTCTCTATATACCCAATGGTTTGCAGGAGGCTTATTTTTTACACTGTGGTACACTAAATAATAAAATTAATATTTCACTGCTTTAATAACCCTTTCCTGGTAGGATATGATACAAGTTTCCTTTGAATTATTCTATAGATGCAGTTACTTTCAAATATGGATTAAAGAAGAGAAAGACTTTTTATCACTATATCTTGTAACTTTTATATTAGAAGCTGGATCCTTACTCCTCTGTCTTGGTCATTTGACATTAACCATCCTTGTGAAACTTGGGTGTTAGAGTACCACTTAATTTTTTTTTTAAAGGGTTTGGATTTTCTCAGAAAAGCAGAAGATGGAGAAATTCTTGTCATGATGTTACTGCAACAGGACTGTGAGTCTTTTCATTTTTTGGTACTCTGCTAAGAATTACTCCTTCGGCTGGGTGGAGCCTAACGCAGTAGTGGAAGAATAACTTGTAACATCTCAGCTATCAAGTCCAGTAGCTCTTTTCAGAATTAGCTCTTCTTGCTGACAGATGCACTTGTTGCCTGATGGGCCTCTTTCATTTCTGTCTTCTCCTTCTGTTGTCTTTGCCCCTGTGCCAGTGAGTACAGACTCGGAGAGAATCCCCAGCTGACAGGGATGTCTGAGCTTGGCCCATAAGGAGCAAGACATAAAGGTCTAATGGACAGCATGGGCCACTTCTCTCCTTCAGCCCAGTCAGAACGCCAGATTTTAATGATTTAGCCAGGATTCATAGACATCAGAGGGAAACAACTCACAGAGGCCTTTCAGTCAGCTTCTCTCCCTTGGTTTCCATCATTGTGGTGTGTGTGCAATACCCACATGGTTGGGTATTGGCACCATTGCTCTCCCTTCCCAGCCAGGACAGGGACAGCAGCCCACCTCCTGGCTCCTGTGCCCACAGGGACAAACACTGGTTCCCATTTCAGCTTGCATTTTGCTTAGAAGCCAGATGAAAATGGATCAGCAGAGACCTCTGGAGCAAGCAAACAAAACAGCCAGAGTTCTGGAACTCCCTGCAGGCATCTTCCCCTGTGGAAGGAGAGAAAGAAGTGTGAAGAGCCAAGGCTGGAGCTCAGGAGGGTCTGAAGGTGAAGGGAGGCTGAGGCTTGGTGGGCTCTAGGCTGTCCCAGGCACAGCAGCAAGTCCTATGCTCACACAGATCCTGTGACCTGAGTCCCTTGGAGGAGGATGCCAAGAGGGAACTTCCCATCCTTGCCCTTTTCAAAGCTCTTTGTCCCTAACTGGGCACACATAGATCTTGATTGCCTTGGTGAACAGCACCTGTGAAATCCCCTGTGGTCTCAAAGAGCCTAAGAGGGCTCCATCTGCCCTGTCTGACATGCTCAGCCAGTGTGACAGTGTGGGCACCTTGTCTCCTGTGCACACAGGGGGCTCTCCTGTGGGACAGGCCTGGCCTCTGTAAATTGGTGTTCCCAGGGCTACCTGCCTTTAGCACCAAGAGGCCTTTGCACAGAAAAGTGTTCATCTCCCCTTGTTCCTTTATGTCACAGGTGACAAGCTGTGACAGGCAGATGGAGCACATAGGTAAGGGAAAGTCCTAGCAGCTGAGCAAGTAAATACTGCTTGCTGTAGTGTTTTTGCCAGCTGTGTGTTGTTCACGCTGCTATAAACAGAGGTGCTGAGGCTCAGAGAGCTCTAAATGCAGAAGGAAACACAAACAACACCAATATCTAAAAGCAGTACACTGTGCACAAAAGCTTTTTCTGCCTGGGACCTGATCCTGCTCCAGCACTGCCCCATGCCCAATCTGCCATGGGCAGGGTATGCCTTACATTGAAGCTGATGACACCTATCTTGAAAACCAGCATTAAGGAGAGAAAGGCTTGAAATGTTGTAAGTGGGGAAAGGTCTGTGCACAGCAGCCACTGAAGATGATTCTCTCTATCTTAAACAACCAACCAACCCAGCACTAAGAAGGAAAAGGCTCCCAGTGTTTTGCAAATGGTGGTATTGCAATCTGACAACACAGCATTATTCTGGAGCTGACACTCAAAGCCTGGATCTTGCTGGGAAAATTAGTTCTCCTTAGACCTGCCAGCATCTCTGTCCTCCTGAGGGTTAACTGTGTTGTGGGCTGTGGTCTTATTTGATAGTTTTTATGGCTGCAGCATCAAAGCTTGCCCCAGCTGATGTGACGGTTGTGCCTTCTCATTGTGTGATCTTTATATTCCACAAGCTTTCACAGACATTCCAAATCTTCCTTTAGCACTGATCATGGGGTAACTGGAAATAAGGAAAATGAGGGATCCAAGACAAAATTATTGAACTGTATGGTGCCACTTCCAGAGCTATGCCATGTATGCTATAAAAAGAGGCTGAGTAAGAATGAGCAGGAGTGAACTGGCATTGAGATCAAGGTGAGAAAGAGAATAAAAGTGCTGTGAAAATCTTCTTTAGTTTATACACCCCTGTCTTGTGTCCAGACCTGAGTTGGAAGGAAAGACCAGCTGAGTTTTCAAACATATCTAAAGTATTTCTATGTCCAGTTTTCACTTATGTCCATTGTAAATTGGAACCCAGTTCCCTTATACAGCTTTGAAATACCCTTGGGTAGATGACCATCCCAAAGTCATGAAAAGAATCAGGAGCTGAACTGAGGACAGAGCTGAGGGCCAGGCTGTGATGCACCAAGTTCATGCCCAATAGCGTGACTGGTGCCAGACTGCCCCAGATGAGCACTGGATACACACATCTGGGTAAATTCTGATGTCAGGGACAACAGAAGGGTGAAACTTTCTCATTTTGTTTTTTTTAAAGTCAACAACCATATTACCCAAACACAAAACAGCACACTGGAGGGCACGACATGCAGCATAACCACCTCTCAAAAAGGGAAATGGAACTCAGAAGGAAAACCTCTTGGCACTGTTGGGGAGCTGCAGCCTGACAGGCACTTCCCCCTGCAATTGTGCCAAGGCTGGTGCAAAGGCATCACATTGAATGATAAGAACGATGAGCAACAGCAGCCTCAAAAACAGAGATCAGAACAACATCCTCACAACTGCGAAATGGAGCTTGGGGTGGGAAATGAATCTTTAGGAAACTCAGAAGTTAACAGCACAGGTACTCAGCCAGCTTCTCAAGGAAAATGACATAATTGAGGACTTAAGCTGATTCACACACATTGAGGATCTCAGCACTTAGAGCCTTCAGTTTCTAAATTAGCATCACACAGATGCCCATGAAAATCCTGGCACAGTTAATAACCTTGCTAAGGATTCTAGGAATTATTTTTAAGCAGAAAAGAAAAAAAAAATCAATCCATCTCTCCCCCTCTCCCAAAAAAGAAAAACCCAGAAAAAAATCTGAATAATTTCCAAGGTGCCTGCTAAATTAAAATACAGTTTAATTGTTCTGTATAAGTGTTCAAACAAAACATGTATAACATATCCCAGGAAAAAACATTCTTGCTTCCTTCCCCAAATAAAAAGACGTTGATTTGTCAGTGTATTTTCAAGTCTAAAAGACATATTAAAAAACTCGTATACCGCACATTTTTGAAAACATTGCTCAGATTCAGCTTCCATGGGAGACATTGCTCCCAGTGGTGGTATTTAGGAATTTTGCCATGATAATTTTGCAGTTTGTCTATTTTAGTGTTACCTGACAAGAGTGGCTAAAGGATGAAGGGCCAACTCCTAATGTGTGCTGAAACGCGATTCACAGGAGCTGTCGGGACTTTGTCAGAAGCCGTAAGGGATACACTGCTGGCTCCACAGCACAGTCCTGCCTGCCTTTCTTACAAGAGAGATAAAGGCAAGCTGTTGCCTTTCTTTGGCTCTTTCTCTTTCTCTGTGTAGCTGAGAACAGTGGAGGCTGCAGTGAGAAGGTCCCACCAAGCCCCTGCTTTGGGCTGTACGTGCAGCACCGACATTTGGCAGCATGGGCTGCTGGGCACCTGGCAAGTGACAGCTCATCACCCCCTGGATTATGGCTGTAGGACTGACAGGTCTGGTTAGCTGGGGGGAGCACCTCACCATGGGCTGTTGGAGGGCAGCTGGGGAAACAGCTCCTTTTAAACTATTGACTTGTTTTGAGGCACTCCACAGCACTGAAATCCCCTGTCTCTAGGTGATGCTTGCAAGGAAAACACACTCTTGGTGCATTGCAGAGACACCCTGTGTCAGGAAAACAGGGAGCTGACCAGAGACACGCCTGCCCTCAGCCAGTCCTCCAGGCACACCATCTTTCCAGGAGGGAGTTCTCTCAGATCTGTTCCTGGTTCAGCCTCAGAGCAGCATGGGGAGGTAGGAGTCCCACTCACCATACCGTAGGGTAGGTGGGGGAATGGATCTCATGCCACCTACACATTGCATGGTGTGCAATAAATAAAGTGGGTGGCTTAAATGTCATAGATACATACCACTCCTAAACTCTTATCTGTCTGCACTGGTATCTGTGCCAGCTGCTTCTCCACCTACCTAGAGGCCTTTTGGTTATGGAAACCCACAACTCACAAGGATATTTTACTTCTGTAGAGATACATTGCTTACGCCCACCGTGAAACCACGTAGAAAATAAATGCTCTTACTTGGTGCCAAAGAGAGACCTGCTTTCTCAGGGGAGCAGACCCGTTTGGGGTGATTTACTGAGATCTGGAAGTTGAGCTAGCAAAGGCAAAGAATAACTTGCATGTTTTTTAGTAGGATACAATTTACTTGTAGGATTGGAAATGGCAACCAGTCACTCCTGCTCTCTTCTACCATCTCTGCTTGGGAGCTTGCAGGGTTTGCCAAAAGTGAGTCCAGGTCCAGACATAGGGCCTCTGGTAGAACCACACACTTGGCTGCATGGAATTCCTTATCTTCTTTTTTGCTAATATCCCTGTTGGGAATCTTACACAGATAAAAATAGGCTACAGTGTCTGCTTCTCCTTCCCAATGATTTGCAGACAGATACTTGCCAAGTGTCTAGTGACTCATTTATTTGGGAAAAAAAACCAACCACAACAATGCAATCTGCAAACCCACACTTTTCCCACTCCCATATAAGAAGCATTTTTAACAGTCACTCAGACCTTGTGTAGAACAGATATTAGCAATGTATTTTTGTCAAAAGAGTGATGAATATAAGTCCAGGGGTCAAATTTCCACAGCATTTTTCTTTTGGTAGCCTCTTACTCCATGCAAAGTGTACCTGACACCAGTCTGGAGACCCAAGTTATTGAGCAGAGCTTGGGTGGAGAGGCATGGGCTGTGCTGGTGGAGCTGCCAACTCTCTGTCCTTGACAGAAGAGTGGAGCCTAAATCTCAAGTGTGCTTTGCTGCTCTGTGGTTCTGGTCCAGTCATCCATCTACCCAGTGAAAATTTGCTTTAGATCTTTTTCTCAGTAGCTTGTGCAACATGCACTGTGTCCTCTGGAGGCGAGTAAGTGCTGTGTTTCCTGAGGATGTTTTTGTAATTGAACACACTTGGTCAGCAGAGCTTTTAGTAAGACTTAGACAGAATATATTTTGAAAACAAAAATAAAAGGAGATAAGAAAAAAGAAAAACCTCGATGAACAAAGAGACCAAACTTTTGGCACTTACCATTGAATGCAATGTCACTGTCTGTACTCCTGCATTGCAGTAGTTGTAGGTGGGCTGACTCCTCAGACATGGGCTCTTGCAAGGCCAGATCCAAACAAAGGAGTCACAAGCCTATTCACAAATGTAAAGATAAAAAGATCTAGATTTTCTATGTTTAGTGCCACTTGTTTCTGAAAATCCCAGCAGCACTCCAAAAAAGCATCTCTCTGAGGCACAGAGCAGTTCAGGAGTCACCAAGAAGCCACAGTGAGTTGCAGAGCTGCACAGGAGTTGCACAGGAGTCAGAAGTCCCAGTACTTCGCTGTATACAGGAGCAGTAAAGGTAGGACACAAAATTCCGGGGTGGATCGATGCCTATCATTTATAGCTGTCAAGAAAGTATACTGCAGTTGCCCTGATGGGAGAGGCAGACAACTCAAAGAGGATTTTCAGAGAAAAGCTGGTGTTTTCCCACGTCCTTGGGAAGCAAAATTTCCTGTCATTTCCCATTGAATTCTCTTCTACAACTTGTCTGCCTGAATGCATAGTTACAGTGCTTCTGAATTTCATTAGGAAGCCAATAAGCTGGGCTTTTTATCTAAGCAAAAATCCTCCAACCCTCCACCATCTCACCTTCATGACACAATTTAATCAATACCTACCTCCATTTGAATATCCCACCATCTCTTATTCATGATGCTGAAAAGCCCTGGAACAATGAATTACTATATATGGCTATTTTCTACTCAAGAAACAAAAAAATAAAAATATTGGCATTCTATTTTTAAATAATAAATAGAAAATATTTATTTTACAGCATTTTCAAGATCATTTTGACAAAAAGGCAGTTTTCATCAAGCATTTGACAGAGCAAAAGAAAGAACTTCTACAGAAAGCTTCATAGCTCATACAGCTGCATACACAAGGTGAGTTCTTGCTCTTTAGATATATTTACGTATGTGTATGTTTCCAGTTTTAACAATTACAAACTAAAAGCTAATATACTGAATTTCAAGAAAACTCCTACTCATGATATAATTACATTGCAGCAATAAAATCAGTGCTTAATATGTTCAAAACAGACAGATATGAAAACAGCATAGTACCTTGCCACATTGCTGTCTCCTCGTCTATACAAATCTGTTATATTTCTTTTTCTTATCTCTCTCAGGTCTTCACAGACTGGCTTCTCATTATCAGCTCTGTGCTACTGACAATGTATGTTTTTGGAAACAGCACAGCAGATCTTATACTACAATTATTAGAAGATAGAATTCATTGCCAGTGCAGTGATCAGCAAAGAAGATACGGCATTTTTCTCACTGCTTTAAGGAGTAATCAGCATTTTAAATAAAAGAAACAGCAACAAAAAATATCCCCCTAAAAGCCCGAAGCAGAACAAAAAAAATCAACCAACTAACCCTCAGGTGTCTTCAATTCATTATAGAGACATCAATATACTGACAAAAACGTGTCTTTGGGCAAAGTCATATCATGCTTTCCACATCAGGAGAATGATAGCAATTGGCCACAAGTAATATTGAAAGGAACAAACATTGTGAAAAGAGGATGAGAGAAAAAGACTCTCTGGTTTTGAGTGTGAGCCAAACCTTCCAATACCAATACTGCATAATTAGGGGAAAACTATGATTTCAATCTTCTGAAAAGAACTGATAACGAGCAGGACTTTTTAAAATTCAAGTCAAAATAAAGAAAAATAGTAGAATTATGATTAATTCAGAAAAATTCTGGTAGAATATTCAGAAGAAACATGGTTAAAATAAAGGTTTGAAATTATATTAACAGAAAGAGATTCCTTAAAAATATTTTTTGAAATAAAGTGTGGAACTGTGGGCCAGATCCTCATCCTCTTCTGAATTTAGAAGCATAAGCAAAGATCATAGCAGCTAAAATCCTGTCCTGTCTGTGTATAATAAGTACATTTATAAATAGGGTAATCATCATTTTAATCAAGTTCAGGCCACAGCAATTAGACCTGGACTTTTATCATGCCAGTCTTTAGGGAGCTTTGGATTAGGCCCATCTCCAGGAAACACAAGAAAGACAGAGGAGGAGGAATAAATGACAGAACTACAACCGCCTGGAAGTGACCTTTAAGATGCTATATTGTATATTAAATGCAAGAAGTGAAAGCATGAGGAAAGAACATGCAACTAAGTATCATAAAGGGTTTAAAAGAACTGTCAATAGCAAAACCTGGAAATTTGTGCGCACATTAAGCACTGATGAAATTTCCTGTCCTGACATGTTTTTTATTTTAAATTATCTGAAGCAGTGAAATAGTTGAATTACTTATCCTGTCTCTCACCTGCAAGATTTCTAAAAGACCTTTTTCTTTTTCTTTTTTTTCTTTTTTTTNTTTTTTTGGTTAGCCACACTTGCTGCAAAACATTTAAAATGACAAGTTCTCAATGCACTGGTTATTAATATCATATGTCTACTTCATAAAATATCTGCAAAACAAAGCACCCTATTATAAGGGTAACAACTGTCTCAGCTTGTATATGAAAAAAGGATGTGTTAGCACAGCATACAAACCTTCAAAGATCTATTGAATATTCGTAACAACGCGATATAAAAACATGAGTTAAACATAAAAATATTCATAGTATAGAAGACAATCTTCCCGTGGTAGTTATTGGACATTACTCTCCACACACACCGTACCCATGCATACAGATACACAAACGTCCGCTCACTCTTGCCTGGAGGCTCCGTAACCCCCAGTGTGGAATTGCCTTTCTTCCAGACCAGTAGTTGTTGCTCTAAGTAAACAGCTGTTTCTCAATGCTTTTGATTCCAAAGTAACACAAAGGAGTGGTGCAATGGCATGGCAAAATATGTTGTTTTATGAAAAGATAGTCAATAAATATTGTTCTGCTACAGGAAATGTTGTGTAACAGTTTAGCCACATGGTTTGCAACCTTATACAAAAGGGCAGTTTTTCTAAGTCCTTATCATATTACAAGTACTATGGCAAGGCTTTCTTCGGAAATCTCTTGAGTCTTAGCTTGATCACATTCCTTGCTCTGTTCACAATCAACATTAAAAGAAGCCCAAATCCCCCAAAAAGCAGCCTAGTATGAAGAAAAAATCATTCAGATAGAAGTCAGTAAGAGCCATGTGCTTTCACATTATCTCATCTCCTCTCCCCAAAACAGAGTTCCACAGTTATGTCACCTGTAGAAACCAGGAAAAAAAAATATTTATGCATATATGTCTCATATACAAGTGTGTTTGTTGCCCTGCACCACACTCCGCCCTTCCAGCTCCTGGGTGTGTTACTCCCATAGCAGACAGACAGCAGTCATGAGGTGTGCTAATGACTTCTCCAGGTCACACTTCCCAGAGTCCTTTTCAAGCATTGCCAAGAGAGGGTGTGACTATGTGATTATATTTTTTCCTGCGTGTTTTTTTGTTGGTTTTTTTTTTTTTTTTTTTGCTGTAGAAGTTTTTCCTTTAGTTTGTGCTTTGATATGGTTTCCTAACATTTTCCCAAAGTTTAATATTTTTGTTTTTAACAGATAGAGAATCTTGAGCCCTCAGAATGGATTTTTTATTTTCCTTTTGTTTCATTTTAGTTATTTAAGTGCAGGATGAAATTTTTGCCCTGTCATTTGTCACTTTGTTCTCTGCTCTCTCTCCCACATCCCTGGGAGACTCGTCTCCACAAGTCCTCCCAGGGGGCAGCTGCCAAAGTCCTTCCCATCTTGTCTCTTGCAGCATCTACAGGGTGGATGAGCTTTGCTTATAATCCCTCAGGATGACAGAGGCATAGGTCACATCTGGGGGTGTGCAGAGCACCGACTCTGACACAGGGGAGCTGGACACGGAGCTGCCCGAAGCCACTGAATCCCGGAAAGGGGACGGGGGCGTCAGTGCCGGAGAGTCTTCGAGAGTCAGTTTGCTGGTTGCCGGCTCCTCGTCCTCCTCGTCCTCCGTGCTCTTTTCATACACATATCCCTGAATGAGCTTCACCTTCTCACTCTCTGCTTCCTCACCGGGGGGAGACAGGGGCTCCTCGCTGAAGGCAGCCACCTGGAAAGGCTGCAGGGGCGGCTGCTGCGGTGGCGGGGGTGGGCAGGGGGGCCGCACGCCGTTCCCTGAACCAGGAGTGGGGAGGACAGTGCTGAACTCGGGGATGCCGGTGGCAAACTTGTTGACCACTCCTTGCAGCTGGTCCATGAGAGACTGTGGCTGCAGGGGCAGGGTCTTGGGGGACTGCTCAGGCAAGAAGAGTTGGGTTTCCTCCACCGTGGCCTGCAGCGGGGGGGTCGTTGCCACCCGCCGGTGCACCACCATGGAAGGACTGCTGGACTGGTTGAGGTGAACGGGCTCTCTATCTGCTTCCTCCACCACATTGTACAGAGTCTTACTGCTGATGTCGGTAAAAGTCAGACTTTGGCCGTGGTAGTCTTTAGTGAGGGGTTTGATCACCGCTGTCTGATTGCACCCTGTCTCCTGGTTCTTCACATGCACTGAGAGTCTGTGCCACGTATGTTCCCCCTTTGGATCTTGTCTTCCACCTGGTTCAGACCATGACACAGACTTTCCATTAGAACTATGAATAAAATAAAGATGGTTTATTTGCATTTACATTACAAAGACACAGGCAATATAACAAACAAGCCTACAAATATACTGATTGTTTTGCCTCATTAGCAAGCCTCCCCCCTCCAGTTTTTCATGTCCTCCCAGAAATACTGCATGAGAAAACCACAACACTATGATTTTCATCCCAGAATGATGTTGGTTATCCATCCTACAGCCGACCTGGAAAGGCTAGCCTGCAGGAAGGGCTCTGGGAGAGCCATCTGTGGTTTGAGGACTTGAGCTGTCATTTGGTATCTAGGTTTGCTCACCAGTTTGCAGGGGGAAGAAAAAAACCAGGAAAAAAGTCACAGGAAAAGCTTTAATTAAGCTTGATTTGCAGCTTATAGGAAATATTTTCAAGCTGTTGGAATAAAAACAACCCACAGTTATAGCCTTGACAAACTGGGTAGAGAGATAAATTGTTGCTAACCCCTCCTTTCCCTTTTCTTCCCTTTCCCCCTTAGAAACGGATTAGCTAAGAGAAAAATGAAGGACTCCCAGGGCCTCTTTTAGGTAGGAGATAAATGCACTTCTTCCTGGGTGACTGTTATTTACAAACCAGGTGAAAATTCTGGGCCCAAACACAGTTGGTTTGTGTGGAGGAGGAACAAGCGGCAGCAGGACCATGGTGAGTCAAACCCTCTGACTCCTCATACGGGCTGGGTCCCACCAAAATGCTGGGCAGTTTGGCCGAGTGAGGGTCTGAGGGTCAGGCCTGACTCTGAGGAGCTGTAGGTTTTTGCATTTCCCTGTACCCTTGAAGGGAGCAGCACTCAAAGCTGAGTGGCAGCTTGTGAGCAGTTGGTGGAACAGGGAGCTGAGCTGTGCTTTAGAGGACCAACTAACTGCTTAATTGCAGGTCAGGCAGTAGTGATAGTTCACAAATTATAAAGTTCATCATCTGGGTGGAAACCAGAGACGAAGAGAAATTCTGAGATGATTTATTCAAAGCAGCCTTTCTCGGGGTTTCATCCCTCAGGGACCCGAAGCAAAGAAAGGATTACATTTCAGACCCTGAGACTGCCATGCAGGGAGACAGAGTGGGAGGCTGGCACAGCAGCCTCACCTCCTGCTACTGCACACACCAAAGGAGATTGCTTCCCCTACGGTATTGCAGTATTGTTCTAGGCATTTTGCTTTCCTTGCTCAGACTCTCATGGTTCTCTTTTTTAAGGAGTAAATAATTTGCCACTTGAATTTTATATTAAAAAAAACCATATTAAATGACTTTGTCATCACTGGAAGAGACTGGTACGACACATATAGTATTGTAAATCTGTCAAAACAAAAAAGAAATATACATGACAATGTGTCATTTTTCTGTCAAGCAGTAAGTACTCCTGGAGAAAAAAAAAAGGTTTTTAGATGGATCCAAGCTGGGGAGCTCTTCTCCGACTCCAGACTCCAAATGCTGGACCTGTGACTCATCCCCTCTGTGGGAACTGGGGCACCTGAAAGGGCCAATCTAAAAAATTCATTACTCCCCAAAGCATGTAGTTAGTAGGGCCTGGAGCTGTTTTGATTTAGAGCTTTAACCTAGGAGATAAGAGACCCACGTTCCCCACTGAAGAAGGAAACCTCTATATTATAATGATCAATGAAAAGATAAGAATGAAGGTTTAGAACAATTCCTGTTTTGATCAAATGAGCTATGGTAAGACTTTTTTTTTTTTTTTAAGTGCTATAAAGATAAGCAAATGAGTGTAACTCCTGGGTGTGAAGGATTTTTAAAGTAATGTTTAACATGCCAAGAACTGCAAACTCTTCACACAGAAACACATTTGGTCTACTTTAACTTCAAAACAAGTCTCTTCTTGTAGAGAGGAAAATAAGTCAAGTGCTCTTGTATTTTGCTAATGCTGTAGCTTACAAAAACTGCAAAAGGCTTTTCTAAAAAATATTATGATTATCTGCTGCCTTTTATGCTAAGTCCACTTCTGCATCATTTATTTTTTCGCATCTAGTTCTGGGGCATTGCCTCACTTTTGAATCTCTCCTCACACCATCTGTTTTTTCTCTATCTCATTTTATTTCCAAGATTTCATATTTTACATCAAAGGCAAGCAGAGCTATTTTAAGTGACTCACTACCTCTGTCTTCAAGTCTTGCTCCTATTTAGTTCATTTCCCTCTCCCTCACTTTCAAATTCTGCTCTTCTTTCTTCCGTAGCACTCTCCATAGTCTCAAGTCAATGGCCATGCTTGAACTGCGCTGGGACAGCAATGTCCAAATGCAAGGAAATAATTTCATCAGGATTTGTCTGGTAGCAACTTGTTCCTCGGGGAGAGCTGGTGCTGCTGACACACCTTCCCTCTTCTTGCCAGACCTTACTGCTCATGGCTCCAATGGCCTCATGACAAAGAGCTTTAATGCTGCAGTGGCTCTCTCTGGGATCCATTTGACAAGATCCATGGATTATTCACCTCAGATTATTTTTCCAGCTCTTTCCCTCTGCTTGTTCTTCCTGCTATATCCAAGCACTGCTAGCCTATTAATGGCTCAATTAATGCCTCAACATTTTGAGATGGAGTCTCAAGACTGTCACAGAAATACCTGGGCTCTGTCTTGCTGGATGGCTGGCAAGGGGTCACACTGAGTTTGACACATCCAGGCAGAATTCATCATTAACATGTAAGAAAAGCACTTGTTATGCTGGAACAAAGAGGACCCATCTTGAATATCGTTAATTTGACATTTAGACATAAAGAAAAGATGGGTCTGCAAAATCTCAGACCTGAACTGAGTCTCAGTGAGAGAAGGAGTCATCTCACTTCTGCAAAGCAATGGTGACAGTCCTAACTGCATGGTCACCATTTACTAAGTGATTTCCATCTCCTCTTTTGAATAAAACATCCATTGGAGATGGTCAAGATCAAAATAATCCGCCTGGGATGATGGGAGATGGGATGGTTTTCCACACAAAAGCAAGAGAGGGTATCAAGGCAGATCACAGCTGGGGGATTGAAAACCTGATGTTCAGTTGCACAGCAATGAGATGACACCAAGTGGTGGTTCCTTCATTTTATCATCCAGTTCATGTCCACCATGTATTTATTCATCTTTCGTAACTCTGTCCTTTCTCCTGTCAATTTCTCATAGGATTTAGCCTTCATGCTTTCAGCATAGAAGTGAACTTCTTGGAATCTCAAGGGATCTTAAGGTTTGTACTTGTGTACACACAGTGAAACACCAAGTACTGTTTTTCCAAATCCTCCCATCTAGTCTACATGTTCAGGCAGAATCCTGGATAACCTATCAGCACAAAGGGTGGGCTTGCTTTTGCTTGTAGGCAAGAATATACTTTGAATTTAGATGCATTTTCTCAATATTCACCACAGCTTTATCTATGTATTTTATATTTTAAGGGAAATAGAGGGAAATATATTTTTTGTGTGAGTTTCTATTAGTTTCATGAGCATAGCTGTTGCTATTTCTGGTAATTCAAAATTTTTCTTCTAATACATGCATTGATCTTTTTAACATACTCTCTGCATGACTCTGGGGCACTTTCAGCTTTCTTTATTACAGACACTAAACAAGATGGAAACCAACTTCAGATCCTAATTGTTACTTGCTGAAATTCTTTAAAAGAACTGATGCACCCAAGTCTGAGACTATGGTTCAAAATACACAGTTCAAAATGATTCAAAATGCCTTCCCAACAGTAGGACATGCCTATAGCTTGTTAGACAGCTCATTGTCCATTGTAAAGTATCTCCAGATGGCCCCTCCTTGTGACCAGGAGTTTCCCAGACCCATGTCCAGTTTCAGACCAAGCACAGATTCCTGCTCTTGCCAGTTCCTGGAGGATCTGACCTTGCTGGCTTCCTTGGATCAATGTCAAGTCAGAGTACTCCACAACAGTTGGTTCCTCTCCATACTGCAGGATTCTGTAACATGTCTTACTTCAGATGTTTGATAGAAAAGATTTCTTTACATCTCAGAGGCTAAATGCTTCTGAGGTGGAACTATTGTCCCATCGGTCTAAGGTAAGTTAGTCTGTGCAGCTCTCTGATCCTTTCATGAGCAAAGTTATAACCTGAGATCCAGGGCATAGAGAATTAAATTACCTTTGAGTCCTGTGTGCCTGAAACTGCCTTTTTTTTTTTTTTTTTTTCCTTTGCCTTGAACTTTTTATATATAACAATCCCTAACTGATAGCACAAGAAGTAGTTAAACAGAGTGGTGTGTTTTCTGATGAGGTTAACTCCAGGAACCCACAGGTTGGAAAATGGCTTCAGATGCAGTCAGGCAAAATGCTTGAGAAAGAGCCCTTTCTGTCAAAACAGGAAGCAACATTCCATGATTTGTTAAGAGTTCATCCCCTGTTTTGTCCTTTCAGGATGCCAGAGTGGTGGTCTGCTATCTTCTCCAAGGGGCCATGAGCTGAGGAAGAATGGTTAGCTTGCTGAGTGATATAGTCATTTGAGCCAGCTTGGTGGTGTTAGACAAGATGCATGCACAGATTTAATATATAATGCTGTTAGGTTTTTTTTAAACAACGATTTGGAGTTTTTTTAAGCAACAATGGCAATTAACCAGAAGAAGATCTCATGGGTGAGGTAATAAATGTTACCTTTCTTTCATTGCCAGCACAACGCTTGGCCCAACCTTTGTAGTCACTGTAGTAAATGAAATGCCACAGCCAGTAGGAAACACTGGGATAAGTGTGGCAGTCCCTTTCTATGACAAAAATTTTAGGAATGAGCATAAAATGCAAACTGAGAAGATTTGTCAGGAAAATGTAAGTCCAAAACATATCCTGAACTGTTTTATCAGCAACCAGAGGAAGTCAGTGTCAGGTACTGCCCAGTCACAAAAGCTGCTCCTCCCTTCAGAGCCCAGTTTCAGCAGCTGGCTCCAGAGCGCAGTGCATGCAGAGCTGTCCCTGAGCACTGACACAGAGGTGACCAGCCTTTGGAGGCAGTGGGATGGAGAGCAAAAAGAAATGCCCTGTTCAAAAGCTGCGCAATCTTTCTCATCCCCACACACCACTTGCTGGTGCATGGCATCCTAAGGAAGCCAGTGGAGGAATTCCTGCCCTGCCCATAGAGAGGCACTCAATAAACTACTTTCTCCAACCCTGCAGTCACATAAGTGGTAATGAGCCTGACTAAAGCTCTGTCCTGCTGCTCCCTCACTGTTCCCAGGGCCTAAGGTAACAAGACTAAAATTTAAGGCTAATACCTGCACTGCAGCACACTGCAGGTGCTTTGTTGGTATCCTCAAAGTTTCTTCTATTATTGTCTCCATTTCAGTGAGGCCACTGGGGCATGAAACTTGATTAAGGGAGTGAGCAGTTTTTAATTCAGGGTAGAGATACTTCCCTGCACTGAGCAGCCACTCCTCTCAGAGCTGCCACAGTCTCTCTGATGCTCATTGGCAAAGCAAACCGTGCTGGTCTGTGTGTTCCTGCAAGCCTAACTTCTAGAGGCTGGTGCTCTGGGACTCGTCTCTTAAGTCTCTTAAACCTGGGTTGGTAAAACTTCTCTGCACTCTCTCATGAGTGCGGGAGCCATCACTGACCACAGTCCCTATCTGGTGTATGCTCAGGATTTTTGCCTCATATAATCACATAAATGAAAAAAAGAATCACAGACCAATTTCAGCCTTATCTCGTTTAGACTATAATCTCTATCTTGGTGACAAGAGGAACTTAAAACCGTTCTCACAGCAAGGCTCCAATGCTTTTGTTTATTGATGTATAATTAGAGCAATGTTCAACCTCCCACTTGTGTTTCTGGAAATTTAAGCTACTTAACTAACTTTTCCTTTTCCTTGTTGCTCCTCTCTCCCTCCCCTTTTCTTTTATTTTTTGGACAAAATTGCCTTGGGCATTAGACACAATATTCTATGTAAATTAGAGCACTGCTTTAAATGTATGATGAAAACTGCTACACAAAATATAGGAAAATATAATGCTGTCACACTGTCTTGCCAGGGCAGAACCTGATGATACTTAGAGGAGCTGTGAGTGAACTCGAGTCCAGAGCTGTCTTTCCAAGTCTAGCCACTGGTTAATGTAAAATAAATGTAACATATTAATTTCCTTCATAAGTTACTCTAATGCAGAAGTTAACTATTAGTTTATCTGAGTTACATTTAGGTTTTATAATGTATATCGTTCCTATTGATAATTGGTGTATTTTTTTCTTTTAAAAATTGAAATCTTAATATTATACAGTCTGTAATGTGAATGCAGTAGCTATGCCTAGGCCCAGTACCCTGTGATGAGATCCTGGTTTCCATACAAAGGGTCTCCAGGTTGGGATCAGACCCTTGGGCAGGATCAGAGGTTGGCAGCCCCCCTCACCTCTCTGCTCTGGTCACCCAGATGGGGAAAGCTGGAACCAGGAGTGTAGTCACTCACTTTACATTTGTGCTATAATAGAAGTGGGTTGCTGCTGAGCTCAAACCTGGCCCTAGAGTTAGGGAATTACTTCCAAATCTAGCAGCTCAGATATAGCCAAATATGGCAAAAGAAGTAGATTTATTCACTTTGAGACTTAGCAATATTTTTTATGTACATAGGTGCTTTTGTATACCTGTGAATTTGGGGGGAGTGGGTGGGAATGGGAGTTGGGGGTGGTAAAAGAAAAGATCAGTGCATTGCTTCAGTGTAGTTGAAGTCCTACAACTTCAGCATGCCACAGGTCAACCTACCTAGCTCAACAGAGGTGTGAGAATATTACACTGATAATGTGTATGAAGGTCTAACTACTAATTACAATTACTACTAGAAATTTGTAGTCTCATCTGAAATACAGAAACTGTCACATTTCAGTCATCCAATATTAGTGAAAAAATTTGCTTTTCCTATGCGTTCATTTGGTATTTTGAAAAAAATTATCAAATAACTACTAAAGTGTTGCTTTGAGAAAACAATCTAATAGATAATACAAAGTTCAAGATAATAAACAATTTGTCAGAAATGGCAAGAAAATTCATCCACTGTTCAAGAAATGAAGAAGAGAAACCTGCACATCAAAGTGAAATTAAAAAGTGCTCTTAGTAGTGAATAGCTTTTGAATCTGCTTATTTTATTCTTAAGTAAACTCCATCAAATACTCAGAATGAAGTAATCCAACGGAACCATTTCTGTAATTTTTTTAAGGATAATAAAGTTAATGCATGGGAAAACATGCTGTAAATCATCGTAGGTCCTCTGTTATCAACGGAGAAACATATTTGTGTTATCTGAAGGTGTGTTTCATGCTGCAAATTCAAATAAATGTATATGACAGTGCAGCCAGTGCCAATGCCTAAGTTGAAGAATTTATTCTGACAGGCTGAGAAGGGAGCACGGTTGATAGAACCTGAAAACTGAAAAGTACAAAGTTTTGAGCAAAGGAACCTGGAAAGCTTAGGAAGCAAATGCTAGAATTAAATTAATTTACAAAAAGTGTAGGTGGGTGCAACTAAGGAAAAATAGTCTGTAGGACTGGGAGGCTGTGAAGATCAACAACCTTCGAAAAACATTACATCAAAAGAAATGCCATGGAGCTGCTGTTGAATAAGAAACACTAATAAATGAACTTTGAAAAGAATAAAACCACAATAATTGCCCATGAATTCTGTATTCCCATTCAAAAGCACCACACCATGGTGCAGAGATCAAGAGTCCTTTCCTATGAATGCAGTTTAATAGTAATTAAGACAGTTGGAGGTTTTTCCTTGCTTTCTATAATCCTCTGTGGTTCTGATGGAAAATTATTTAGTCCACCATGTGTTTTTCCAAAAAGATACTGACAAGCAGAAAGCTGCATAGTGAATAAAAACCCACTGGGGACCTAGGATAGAGTGCATGAGATAAAACTAAAATATCCAAATATATTCTGGGTCTTTTCAAGCATCTCAAAGGCATTAGCAGCAAGGCTGAAAGGTATTTCACATGGCATAGAGATGCCCAACTGAGACCCCTAAATGAAGCTACAAAAGGGCCAAATTGTGCTTCACATCCAGAATATTTCCTTGTCAATAGCTGTATCTAGCTAGAGAAGGACTAATTCCTAATGAACAGAAAAGCCTGTTGCCCTGGATATTTCCTGCCAAAGAGTGTGCAACCCTGGCAGGGGTAGCAGTCAATGAGGTCCTTCTTCCAGAATAACTTGTCAGATTCTCTGGTATACTTGAGAATAAAATAAATTCCCAGTAGTTTAAACAGGGCTTAAAGAGCCATCAGCCACTTGCCTTAACATGCCAACCTTTTGAGTGCTTAACCCTCTGGCAAAATTAGCCAAATTGCTACAGGAAGTTTAGTCATGAGGCCTCTTGTTTGTAATCTACAGCTCTCTCTAATATGCTGCAGTAGATAGAGCAGCCTGTAAAGTCTGTGGGTTTTTTGGGTGTATCTGAAAGTTTCCATGGTAACGAATGTGCAGATTCAGAAGGAGAGAGCCCTAAAACTCTGAGCTGATGCTTCTGGGTTTTTTTAAATATGATAATAAAATTGTATGATTTTATATTTTGATGATTCTGCATTTCTAACCATCTCCAGCACCGTATGGAGAATGGAGATGAACATTAATGAAAAAAAAAATGATGCTAAGTATTATATACATTAAAACACAAGACAGTTTCAAGAGTCTACATCTACTTGCTTGTAGGTGGGAGCTGAGGAAAAACCACAGCACGTGTGGTGATTTCTAGCATGTTGGGGTGGTGAAGCAGGGCCTCTTAAGGAAAACCTGGGCTTACAAACTGCTGGAGTTCTGGTGAATGAGACTGAGTCTTGAGACCAGGCGGTGGTGATGGGCAGCTGCTGATGTGATGGACAATTGTCTACTGCTCAAACTGGGCTGCATGGCCACAGGGAGTTCAGCTTGCTTGATGGAGAATGTGCCCTCCCCTGAGCCACAGTGCAATGCTGCCTGGCCGCTGAACACATCAGCCCTGGTTGGAGGGAGATGGAAGCCTGAGGGGCAGAGATGGGCAAAGAAGCCAAGATAGAAAGCTTCATGCTCAGCAGATCTGAAAAACACCCCTGCTTCTTGAAGCTTTTCTTGTCTGGGCAGCTACCACAAGCATTTGCAGACCCGTTGTCAGGTTGGAGTCCCACTAGAGGTGTTTCTCAGGTGCTCATGCGGATGAGGATTTCTTTTTTTCCAGACTGAAAAAAAATATCCCAAGTGTGGTCATGCAAAAAGCAGGAGGTTCAGCTTTCCTTATGCACAAGAGTCTCACAGCTTGTGCCCATGCTTTTTTGAACAGAATCTGTTGTTGCATTTGCTTTTGCTCCCTAATAGTATGCCTGTGTTGGACTCCCATTTGAATTTCAAGACAGACAATTGGTGATCTGTACCCTGAGAATCTATAACACTTGTTCCAGTTCAGAAAAGAGGAGCATATTGTTCTGACTAGGCGATAGTAACAAATAGTTTGTACTGCTCCTTACAACTGCTCCTTACACTGCCTGTGTACAGTTTGCCTTTAAGGGTGCCAAATCTGTTTGCTGCACAAGCCCTGTAAAGCCATCACGACTGTTCCAAATGTATGATCTGTTTTGTGGGGTTTTTTTGATCTGCAAATCAGAGGGGCAAATTGGATTGAATTAACATTGTTGCTACATGCCCACAAATTGCATAGACTCTGGACACACACAGAGCTAGAATGCTTTGCACTGTTCAGAGTAGTGCAACAGCATCTCTGGTTGCAGCGAGCAGCACTGCCCAAAATGCTGTGTCAGTGGATCACAAGCATCTTTCCACCGAGTCACTGCACAATCTTCCCTGGGGCAGGGAGCAGGACTGTTTCACATCTGCTGCTTATCAGATGGAAATGAGCACAGATCTGGAAGAAATGAGGTGAAGCCTTTTTGTTTTTGCAACAGCTTGCTTGTTTTCTCCACTGTGTTTGTTTACTCAGAGAGGGCAGTATTTGCACTTCTTGCTTCTGAAGAGCTGAACTTCGCTATTGTTTGCTGAATGCAGAACTATGCAGAATCTGAGCATCCTTCAGAAATTACAACAGAAAAAGGTTTCACTGCTATTATTTTGAGATGCTGTTTGTTCCTATGCCAAATCCTGCTGGTTCTATTTACATGCGCCTTCTTGTGATTTCTCTGTTTTCTGCAAATCCCACCAAATAAGTGTTTTCTGTGTTCCCTCAGCTGGCTCTGCAGCCGCAGTTCGCTAACAAGCACAGGTTAGAAAGAGCTGTGCACAGCAAAGGTGTCTAGCCATGTAAAGCACATAGCATAATGTCATCTCTATGCAAAACTATAAAAAGCAGAAAAATGTTGGCTAAATGGAAAAAGAAGATAAAATTAGTACAAAAAAGAAGACATATTTTCAAAGTTGTAGGCATTTAGAAATAAAAAAAGCTGCGAAAAAATTATTCAGTGTCCATCACATCTGGGCAATGTTTAAAGTATTGTGTGAAACAAGGAGACATAAGCAAATCTCTCATCTTTAATGGCATGCACCACATTTGTCCCATCATTAGACATGATAAACCAATGAGAAAAAGAAAGCAAGGGGTAAAACCACTCTTTGTCATGCAGCTTCTCTTACACATTCACTGCAGGGATTTTTCAAAGCTGCACATGTGCCGACGGACACTGGCTGGTGGGCGAGAATTCTGGCTGCCTCTTCCTGAAGATTGAAAAGAAAAAGACACCCAGTGAGTGGCTATACACATGGTGGCTATACCACTCAATAGGTGCCTGTCCCTGACCTGTGTCTGTGGGCTTTCCCATCTTTTATCCTCTTGTCACCTCAACGGCCACATAAATTTCTCCTTGGCTCCGGCACAGTAGTGTTTAAAATAGATATTCATGGTGTTCCTTCTGCTTCCTGTGCTGAGCCTTGATGCACTTTACATACCAGATGGCAAGGGCTGCTGTGCATCTAGCTGTCAGAGAAACTTCACCCCTGGTATTCTCAACATAGGATGAAATTATGAAAAAAGGAGCATCTGCCCTTCACATATTATTTATAAAAGCCTCACCAAAATTTTTTGCTGGTCCAATTTTTAATATATACTCAGCTGCTATTTTTTCCTTTGTTTCTTTTCCCCTAATCTGTTTTTGTAAATGCTTCTTTTACTTTTGGAGCTCTGACTGAGTAGTCACTAGCTTTCATCATATGTGATTTCACTGCTGTGCTTCTTTTTTTTTAAAGGAAGCATTGTGTTTATTGAGGTAGACTCAAAATGAATAGTCTCCTAAGCACTCTATCTGCAATGATAATTCAATAGAGAATTGCAGATTGCAGTTTGTGCTGTTAATATAGAATGATTTCCACTTCATTTTTCTTTTCTTCCTTGCCCTGTCAAGCAGATGCAAATTCTCATTTGTCTTCCCAAGTATCAGTAAAAATAATATACACACATGCGAGCGTGCTTTGACAAAAATCTCAGGTATATTTGCACATGAATGTAACACTGAATTTCTGGGGGGAAAAAAAGTCATCATTGCATTGCAAATAAAAAGCAAATTGACACTCAGCATTTCTCCCCATCAAACAGTGAGAGTGCATGCTTGCCAGACTTCCATGTACCTCCAGATGACAGATCCATGGATGGTGTGTGCATGTACTGCGTACTCAGTACATGAGCCAAACAAGCCATTCCTCTCTCCACATCCCAAAGCAGAGCAGCACAGCATGCTGTACACAGAACACATGCACACACATTTGGGAGCGGTAGATGCCTTGAGATGATTTTTCAACTATTATCAATAAAACACAAATAAGACATTCTGCTGAGCAATTTTGCCAACCTGATTACTTTGAAGCCTCTAGAAAAATTAAATTCCTTACCGTGTGTAATGAGATCACTGAGATTTGAAAATTTAAAAGTGATCATGACTAGGAACTTAGCTACCATGCTCTCTCCTCCATCCTATTAAAATTACAGGGATTATTAGGCTTCTAATTAGATGGAATATTCAGCATGTCTACAGTCTTCCAGTTTTTTAAATCAATTGAGAGAATAAGAGCTTTCTACTTCCTGTGCTGTTTGTTCAGTCACAGGAGCTAATTTTATGAAACAAGTAACAACATGCAGTTGGTTATCTGAAAGAAAAACCCAGAGCTAAATGTATTTCACACACATGCAGTGCTGTACACTCAACGGAGGGTGCACAGCCACAGACAGCCCTGCTTAGGACCATGGAAAAGGTGGAAGACATTTGTTTCAGAGCACTGCTTGGACCTTCCTGAGTCAACAGGCTTTGGCAGCCATCATTCCTCAGCTGCTGCCATTTGCTGTCACTTATGGATTACTTAGCTGCACCTCCTTTGTATTCTCATTCATATATGTCCCTGTAGTGAGTTCAGAGCATTTTGCTCTCCAAGCTTCGGGCATTGTTATGAAATCCTCCTAAGTGAAAGGAAGAAAGAAGCCTGCTTCCTCAAGCAGTTCAAAATGCCTCAAAACATGTTCAAAATACAGTAAACTCCTCTCTTACTGTGCCTGCAGTTGTGCTTCTCAGCCAAAATCAGACACAGACATTACATCTAATAGAGTATGCAACCCCCAAATGCCTGGCCAGGTTTGCATTCTGGAGGAGGCTTTTGTTGTTAAAATGCTGCCAAACTCCATTAGAGATGTGGTCTGCCTTTTGATCAAGGTCAAGGGTGAGCCCTGCATGGTGAAGCACGGCATATACACAACAGAAATCACCTAAATCTCAGGGTTCATGCTTCAGTAGAATTTGAATTAATAGTGAAATTTAGGTTTATAGTATGGGAAATGTAATGCATGTGTTGATTGTATTTCAATGAATTATTTTCCAGTTATCAAATCAATGTCAACTGTATAAATAATAATAAACACTTTTGGTGCATTGAATATGAAGTATCCTTGTAGGCTTACTTTTATCTTCCTAGTAGTGTGTGCTAATACTGCAGGGCTGTGATTCAGAATTAATGCCCAGATCTCTATACCTTTCTTTTTTTTTTTTTTTTTAATTTTATTTTTAATGACGACAATGTATCCCTGCTTCTTTCTCCTAGCCTTGCAGGCAGTAATGGCACTTCACATACATTTCTCTGGTTTTGAAATGTTAGCTACTCATCTCATCTTTACAATATGAGGATTAATGAGTCATTTTGGGGGCAGTCTTCTCAAGGGTAATTCCTGCTGAGTAGTTATTTGTATCCTGAGCCCAGAGGCAGGATGCATCTTGTGTGCATTTGAACAAGGAGCTGGCATACCATCATGAAAGTGTCTGAGTTGCTTTATAGGGAACCCCTGGGTGCAATAACAGGGAGTCTGGCAGGGGAAGCAGGGTGGCAGTTCAGAGGGTTCCTGAAAGAAGTGGCTTAATTGCTTTACTTTATGTTCTTTGAAGCAGAAAAATGCTTCTGGCTAGTCATCCAGAACAGGGTAGGTAACAAGCCTGTTGAAATTTGCAGTAAAAAATATAAAGGGTCCAAAGGAAGAGTTGCTCTTGCCTCCATTTTTCCTCTTAAGTGTAAATGAATCATCCCATGAGGTAAACAGCTGTGTCAGGATTATAGGAAGTGTAAATTGCTATCTGCAATGTTTTATACCTGAACAGCTGTGAAACTAGGAACATTCACCTTCTGCTCTGGAATTATTCTCTCTGCTCAATCAGACTCCCCAAGCAGATACAAACTGAATTAATCTGTCTGGTGCCCAAGAAAAATGAGATGCAGTACACTGTGCTACTTATCATTTGAAGCCATGGTCAGAGATCCTCCTCACTAGATGTACTCCAAGCTGTAAAAAACCTTTCACATTCCCCACATGAAAAATGTACCGAATAGCACATCACCAGAATTTGTACAATCTTGTTCCAAACTGACCACCAATAACATTAGAAAGAAAGTAAAGTGGGGAGGATATTCAAGGGAAGTTAAGAGATAACCCTGAATAAACTCTTCATTTTTAAGATATTATATATAAACCCACTAGCTGTAGTACATGAAAGGGGAAGCCTTGTACCACGTGCCCTTGGCACACTGCCTCACATTCAGGAGCTGTTCCTGCTCCAACACTCAGACTGGCTGCCCTGTGCACTCCCAAGGAATATCTCAGCAACACCACAAGCTTTCTGGCCTGCATTTCACCTCCTCAGTGCTCTAGCAGCCTGCAAGGTGACTGGGAAGGTAAGCAAACCTCATGTGGAGAACCAGACCACTAAACTGATTGACTAAACTCTCATCAAAAATCCTCATGCCTCTCCAGTTCTAGCATCTTCCTAGGAAGAAGCATGTTCCTCCTCAGATGTTTGTGCCCTTGTAAGGTCAGGTTTTATGTACAGTTGTCACAGCTGGATCAAAAGATATCAACATGAAAAGAAGCAGGGCCATGTCCTTTTCCTGTAGGATGAGGAGCTGAATTTTCAATGCCTTTCATATGAGCTAGGACTTGATAAAAGATTTTTAAGCCAATGAAATTGGGAAGATGGACAGATACAGATTCTTGGTACAAATTAATTTTTAAAACACAAGTCCTGAATTCCAGTCTAAGTGATATCTGGAAATAATTGCTCTGGGTTTTGAATTAATTATGTTAATCAATGGCACAGCAACAAATTTTGGAGAGAAATTAAGAGCCATGGTACAAAGAGCAGTAAAAGTAGAAAGGAGTCTATAGTGTTATTCACCCTCTCCCAGCAGAGTGAGACAAGTGGATAATTTCCACCCACAGAGGACTGAGAAGCAGGAGGGATTTCACAGCACACCCTTTCTGTCAATTGTGAGCATCTGCTGAAGAGGACAGAAGGGTCAAGGTCGCCAAGGAGAACATAATCCCAGAAGGATGCCCAGGAAGACCTGGCACTGAGCTGGATAGTGAAGATGGAACAAGGGCTGTGTGTACTTCAGGTGACCCCAGGGCAGCAGGAGCCAGCTGTGTGCTGGGGGAGCACTCTGGCCCTCCCCAGTTGCTCTCCTTCTGCTGCTCCACCTTTCCCTCTGTGTCAGCACAACCCTTGGTGCAATTATTCAATCATCTGGCAGGGAATGATAGGGACAACTAATCTGGGTCACAACTATGCCAGAAAAAGAAAGGAGAAAAAACCTCTCTTATTTCCCAATTGGAGTTCACGGCATGGCTGTCCAGATTCTTGTCCCTGCACAGGCAAAGTGATGGCATGGGATAAAGGAAGGCTTTGAGTGTCAGCTCTGGCTTAGGGCAGCTTAAAGCATTTGTGGATTTACAGGCTATGATAGCCCAAAGTAGCTGCAGGAAAATCTCTTGGCTGTCTGGGATGGTGGCAGGAGAGATTTTTGAGATAACTGATATAACACTAAGGATTAAGAAATGTATATAGCCTTATGTTTCAGAGGATACGGGAAAGAAAAGGAGGAAGGACTGCTCACTGGCTGGGGAGCACAGAGATGCCTGGGGCTCCCTTTGAGCTCCACCAGCGCCTGTAGTGCCCAGGCACACGAGCTGCAGCTGCACACCCTCACAATCCTGCGCTCCAGGCCGCAGGGGCCAGCAGTGGAGCTGCCAGCCGGGCACAGAGCCCCCGGCCCAGCGGGGCTGATGCCCCCCACACACCTCATCTGCTCGCTGGGCACTTGCTGCGCTGCCGTGGGGCCCTGTCAGTCCTTGTCAGTCTGCTGGGGGAGATAATCCCTCTGCAGGGGTTCCCACAGACTATAGGATTTGCTTTCTTTGGTTTGATTGGTTGTTTGCTGGGTGTGTTCACTAATCTGGTTAGTTAACTTGTCTGCGGGGCTTTGAGATGCAAAAAAATGAGTAATGTAAAATAAGTCCCAATTTCCAGACAACCCTTTCTCTGGGAATGCAAGGCTTATAAGCCAGCCAAAATGGGCTGAATGGAACCACCTGAAAATTTGGGTTGTACCAGGAAAATAAATGGTCAGAAGAAAACATAAAGAAAAAAATAAAATCTATTCAAGTAGAGGGGAAGACTAGCAAGAACTTTAAGTAAGAAAGCATGAAGATTCTTGGCTTTGATACACCAAGGATGAGGAAAGAATAGTGTTGGGTAAAGAGAAGGAGGATCTACTAACCAGAAGGTGGCTTGTAGATGGTTATTTAAACTGAACCTGTGATTCTCTGGGGCTGATCAGAAGTTGCAAACACCAGCAGACACCAGCTAGTGAGGAGTTGCTATAATCAGATCAATGGCCACTTGCTTTGATATAGTTTATGATCAGCTTTGGCATCTCTGGCTGTGGTGTTGCAGCATAGCTGTGCTAAACTAATAATTTGCTGCTGAAAGGGACAACTCTCACCCCGCTCCCCAAACCAAGGGCGTTAGGGACAGTTCCTCTGGTGCTGACACTAATGTTTACCTGACCTTGAAATCTGGCTCAAGGAATCCAGCAGACAGTAATTTATTTTCTTTTCTTTTTAACTCTTTGTAAGGTTAATATTATAGGGTGGAAGAAAGCCACATCCTGCACAACACAAAAGAGGAACCACAGAGAGCAGAGAAGGGGAAACAGTTTAAGAAGAGATAAACTGAAGCAGTAAGCTAGAAATGATAAATTATCTATAATGAACTAACTAGAAACCTGGAAATTTTAGTTGTCAAGTGGGCTTTAAAGTGACAAATTGTGTGATTGCTTTCAGCCCACGCAATTGTGTGCTGTTTACAGTGGCAATGACTTTTAACCTATGCTTGTCAGGTGTGGGAGGCTGAATGCCAGAGCACATGTATGCTCTGAACAATTAGTTGACTTGTTATTTCAAAATTAACTAGTCCCTAACAACTTTAATGTGGAGGTAGATGTTATATTGATACAATATACTTTCAACCCACACTTAAGGTGGTTTCTTAGAGTCCTCTGGCACAGCAGAGAACCTAGCTTCTTATGCTGGCCATGTTTAATAGTGACTCTTGGACAGTGTATGTTTTCTGTGTCTGTTCTACGGCTATACCTTGGTCTGAAAACCCTAAAACAGATCTGACAAATAAGAATTTGCCCATTCAGAGTCCTTGAGACACAGAGGTAAGAACACAGAGAATGGAGGGGAATGTGGTCAGATCTCTGCTCTGGATGTGGGTAGTTTTCAGTGTGTTTGGGACAGAGGAAAAACAGAACCAGAAGACAAGTGAAAAATGCATCACTCCATACAAGCTAAAAAAAAATAAAAAAAATAATTGAAGCCAAGCAGAAAGCCAAGAAAGAGATTTTAAAATTCCTCACTCTCCTATTTACAAATTCTTAAATCCCCAAGAACAAAACTATAAGAAAGCAAGTTGCTCCATTACACACATCTGAGGGACAGACATTTGACAAAGACTACATCCAGATTTTGGAGTAAGTAGTGCACCAGAAGTTAGCCCTTGCTTTGCCATATCCATCATATCCATGTCTTTGTAAATGAACGTGTTTGAATCTGCATATTTCTAAGAGGGTGTAGAACCATACTCACCTACATTCCCTCAACAGAGACAGACCATCTTCCCTCTCTGGGCATAGGATTCATTTGTGAATTACAGAGTCTGGCTAAAAATCAGATGCCTTGTCAACATGTGATCACATCTGCAGTTTTTCTTGTGGTGTTTTGTTTTGTGAGGCATCCCTGAACAAAGGGGAGAGCTTATCACAAAATGGGATAAACTTGGTGGACAAGCCAGAATGCAAAATGCCTTTCACATTAGTGAAAGAGAAAACATGCAAGTGTTATCCCCTTCTTGGGCTCTTATGTGCCTCTTATGTTTCCCTAAGCAAGGAAAAGGATTAAATAAATTAGCACTAATTCTGCATTTCACATTAGTAACTTGGCACTGAATTGTTGGGATGAATCAAAAGTATTTTTCAGATGTCTTAATTTGAGGGAAACACCAACACCACCACCCCCCCTCAATATTAACTGTATATAGATGTGTATAATACTTGTGCTGTTTTATAGTCTTGTTCTTATATAAAGAATATCAGAGATCCACATTATATCCTTCAGTACCCAAATTTTTTCACCCCTAAATTAGCTCAAAGATGTATGAAATCATAAGGTGGCTCAGAGACTCCTGCAGAATAAATGCCTGCAGAACACCCTGCATGTTTATTCTAGCAAATGTTTGTACATGAATTATCACATGTTTGTGAAATGTCACAGCTCTCTTTGTTTCTGCTGAGGTGAGGTGAGCAACAGTGACATGGGCTGAAACATCACACTTTGAGAATAGAACGGAGATAAATTGCATTCTTGACTTAAAAAAGGTTAAAGTGGCCTCTAGATGACTTGTATTTTAGTTCTTTACTCCGTTTCCATTTTATATTTCAGAGCACCACTCACATACAGCATGGGTTTGGGGATTGGTTTTTTCCCCTAAGGGTGGGCTTATGAGAGTTGGATTCTAATTTCCATAGAGAAATATACAGAGTTTTAAGTGCTTAACTGGATGTAACCTTCAACACCTATTTATGTATCTGATACTCTTAAAAGGTGACGTTTCTTCCTTATTTTTCTCACAGAGACAATTGTAACCAAAACAATGTGAGAGTGTGGTGCTAAGCAGATAAACAACTCTTGCTTATCCCTACATGGGGACACAATTGTTTGTATCACTCACTATTGAGTTGGTGCACTTTTGCAGCATCCTAACTGGATATGAATAATGTATTCAAATACCAAAATACAAGGAAATGTAATAAGTGATCCAGTCAAGCAAGAAATTAAATTACAAGTGTTGTCCTTATTCCTGTGGTTTATTCCAAGCAAGATACTAGCTTTCCCCAGGGTTTCTGTAGTGCTGCCTTTGCTTCCCCCCAGTCAGGAAGCAGAGATTATTGTACAAAACTTTAAAGTTCCCTCTGATGTGACTGTGTATCTTTTTGTCAGTGTGCTTAAGTATTGAGGTTCATTAAACAAAGCTGCCTGGTGCTACAGCAGTGCCCCAAAGCAGAAAGACATTTTGTGATTCAGCATCTTCAGAGCTGCAAAACAAGAGAAGGGGTAGTAAAGTGAAGTTGTCCAGCAGTCCTTTGGCAAGAACCAGGCTGGACTCAGAGACTGTGCCTTAGATATATGTCCTGTCAAAATCTCCTGGGAGACCAAAGTTGTGACCACCCCTGAAAAGACAGTGGCAAAACTTCCATAGACTTCTGAGAAAGGGAGGAAATTGCATAGAACCTTACAGAACATCTAAAGGGACCATGCACATAAAATGTGGCTCTGACTGGTGATAAAGAAGCAGAAGTCTGGACAGCAGCACAGGGTGCAGGCAATGTATCCTGTAAACTTATTCAGTGTAACCTGGGTTTTGTCTGAGGGGGGTTTATCCCCACTGCTCTTACTGGGAGGCCAGTGCAGAACCTCATAGCTTTTGCAAGTTATTTCTCCCAAATGCAGTCTCAGGCAGCCTCTCTTTGGCCATGGAAGCAAACCCAGAGGACTCAGATTGGACTTAGCCTTTTGGTTTTTGCTTGATCACAAACATCCCAATGATAGCATGTATTTTTGCCCACTTTTTCTCCTCATCTTGCCTTAGGAACACCATGTGGTCAGCTATACATAAACTGGGACTCCCTTTAGCTGGTGTAATTTGGAGGAAAACTTGTGCTTTATGCAGCTATACCCCTTATTTCTCATTAGAAGGATTAAAAACACCCACTCTCACCAGACTGGTTATTTTGCACATATACACAAAGATGGAAAATTTAGTATATAATTTGATATATGCTTATGCCATGCCTGTTTTTTAAATAAATATGGGTTTTAGTAGTTATTTAAATAAGAATGTAAATGTGGAAGTGATGTCTGAGTATTTTATCCCTTATTCTGATTGGGGTTTTTTTTTCTCTGTGGGCCAGAACTACAAGATATGTGCATCATAATCAAATGCAAATTCAAGGCTATAGAAGACAATATTAGATATAATTATATAGATCAAATTTAACCAACAAACCTGCAGCAGGGCTAGAAAAGATTTCTCTTGGGATGTTAAGTTTCACACAGCCCTGTTATTTTGTGTTTCTTCCCAGTTCTTTTATATTGGTTCTAAGAGTCTCTTTGGAACCATGTAACTTTCTTCTGGGAGTTTTAAATATTCACTTAAATCAATATACTGACAAGGACAGAACAGCTTGACTGGGTTTGTTGTATTTTCCTACATGAAATTCACATCACATCCACAAGAGAGCTGGGTAAGAGCTGTTACATGTCACAGTACTATATGTCTGCAAAATCATTCATGGTTTAAAACCAGTAAACAGCCCAGCAAAGCCAGGAAATGTACCAACTGCTGAGACAGAGAGGTTTGGCATAAACACCTTCAGCTATCCTTTGTGAACACGCAAGAGCCTTTCCCAAAAGGGCACTGCAACCTCAGAAGAAGGTGAAGGACGACACTGAATACATAAGCTAGGTAAATTTCAGGGAGGGCTGCAATAGGAAGGTGCATCAGGCCAGGCCAAGGTGCCACCTGCTGTCCCTGTGACAGCTGTGTCACCAGGACCCGTTTTAGAGCTGCCACATCTGCAACAACCTATGAAGGAAGCAGACTCCTCCATTGTATACCCTGGGTGTTCCAGTGTGGAACCAAATGTCCAGAGGTTTTGGAACCCCACGCCCTGGTGGGGAGCTGGGAGCCTCAAAGCCATGGGCCAGCACAGCACTTTGTGCCCATGGTGCCACTGTCCTACAGAGTCAGCCCTGAAAACAGAGTGTGGGTGTCAGCATTTTATTGGGGGTTAATGGAGAGATCAGAAAAACAGCAACAAATTGTTTAAATTAACAACCAAATCTGTCCTGTACAATTTTTTTTTTTTCCTTTTCAATCTCTGCATTATTTCCCACTGGCAGAAGCTCACATCCTTTCTGCTGTTCCAAAATTCTCTTTCATAGTATGCCATTTACCTCTGGGGTAAGCTTCAGTAGGATGGCTATGCAGGCAAAGTTGGTTTAAGGGTCTTCTTAAAAGTCCCTTGGAATGTGGTATTTTTCAAGGTCTGTAATGGTAAAAATTAGGGTTTGTCTTATTGTGTCTGCAATACTACTGTAGGACATGAGAAGTTTACCCAATGCATCAGTTTTCTAAATTGCAAAGCAAGGTAGTCTACCATCTCCTAGTATATTCAGCAATGGTCTCTATACTGGTTTGGCACTGCTGTAGGAAGGGAAAACTACATGAGATGCTAATAAAGATATTTCTTGTGTGCTGCAGGCTAGATGACACACTTCAGGACCAAAGAAAATACTTCTCACACAGGGCTTGTGTCTTGAAGCATAGGATTTAATTGGTCTCTTTTATAAGAGAAGGTACAATGGTGACCAGTTATTATTAATCCTGCTTGCACTTTCCACTAAATCTACTTGTTTCAGAAGTTTTGATACATTTCAGCCAATCAGCGAAAAATATTCCCCGTGTGGCTGTGCCAGGTTGAGATAGATTGGTTTGTTTTAATTTCACTACTTTAGCCTGCAGAGATCAGGACAAAAGTCATGGTTTTCCTTATATCAAAAGACCTTTCATGTCTTCTGCTCACACTTTTCTCCCTCCTTCCTTGCCTCTATAACCCCTGCTTAAAGACAGAATATTGACTGCACAGAATAATAACATAATAGTGAGAAGATGGAGTAGTCCTGAGCACCTATTCCTGTGACAGCGCTGCTCGGTTGGATTAAGTGACAGGCTGTAAAATATCTACATTTGAGCAACGACAGCAGAGCATGCTGAACATTTACTCTCTGTGTCTGAAAGCTCCAAGTCTTGCCACGCTGCATTGAACATTTTCCTCCTCCCACCACCATGGAAACCAGTGAAACAAAATCTTCTGGATGTGTACTAAGATTCCCCATATCATGTGTCTGTGGAAACTTTGAAAACAAAGGAGGTGAAGAGCCCAAAAGCCTTTGGGGACTGTGAATGACCAAGGGAGATGACTCCAGAAAAGCATGGCTTGTCAGTACAGCTTGCTCAAGATGAAATGGCAACTCAGCAAGTGAGTTTAAAGAGAAGCATTAACTTAAGAATACCTGGAGATAATTTTATAACTGGCAAGACAAAAAAGCAAGTGGTTCCCTAAGCTGTGCTAAGGGAACAGATGTGTTACTAGAGGTTACTGAGAACCCTGATTCTCAGTTAAAAAACTGTCTGTAGGGAGCCAGCACAGAGGGAGAAAGGACAAAGGGAAGCAGGAAGAAGTTACTAGGTGATGTTGGATTGTCTGCAAATTTTTATGGGACTAAAATAAATCAAATTTGAGAAATCCATGGCCCAGGGGACTGCCTGGACACTGTTCAGACTGGATGTCTGTGACAGCAGTTTAGAGGTATGGACTGCTAAAAGGTGTGAAAAAGATAAATTACATATTTGGAAGTACTTTTAATCAGCTATTTATTTCTAAAGGCAGACAGCTGGATGAAAAATAATTGGGTGTAAATATACTAAAATTACAAGGGGAAAGCAGGTAGCCTATGCATTAATGTGGAGTCCTGGCCATTTAGTGAGTCTCACTATTTGGCTTCCTATTAACTCAGATTTTGTTACATAATGTATATTGAAAAATAAATCCTTACTTATTCTGATTCAAAATGCACTAAAATGGTGTCCAAACCTGGGGTTTCAACCATAAATTTAAAATATTTATATATGAAGACTGAAGGCGCAGATAAGCAGCACTGCCAGACCTGGAGCTTATTACCCAAAGACAAAAAATGAATTTTCTCCCTGTGGTGACTCTTTCAGCACTGATACTTCTCAGGCTACTGCAACCCACAACAAGCAGGAGAGAAGAGGTGAGCCTTGCTGTGTGGCTCAACTCTGTTTGAACTGTGTGCATACTACAGAAAAGCAACACAACAGACCTGCAGTCTACAGGCCTCACTTCAGTCTCCTGCACGTTGTGTAGGGTCCGTTTGAAGCAGTGGCTGGAGAAGGCATTTCCTGAACCCTCATCAGAATCAGCATCTGAAGTGCCAATGGGCACTTCAAAAAACTGGGTTTTTTTTTCTTCATGTAGTACAGAAGGGAGCATTGCTTCCTCAGGGAAGGGATTTTACAGGCACTGTAAAAGCATCCTTCTCTTCAAGCTCATTGAGCCTCATAGACCAAAATAACTTCTGTGGCCAAGAAGGCTAAAGATCACAGCAAGATCCATACACAAAAGTTTCTGTCTCACATCTGGAAAATATAAAAGATAGATGCAAAAGGCTCTCCTAACAAATGCTGCCATGCCACCATCATATAACAGCCAGGATCTTGTAATACCATCAAGCAGCAAACAAACAACAAATGTCCCCACAAAGCTTCAAAACAAGCAGCAGATATCATTCCCTCTTCATCCCTCCTGATGGAGCTGCTCCATTTTTTATACATATTTAAGTATTCATTTGACAAGAGGGAAAGAATGACAGTTGCTTGGTACTGAAGATACTCACGAGGGATCCCTCAGACCCAGATTCAAGCTCTCTCACAGAATAATAAGAAGTATTTCCCTAGGGTTTGCATTACAAAGTTTTTTCCTCTGTTCCAAAATACTACTGGACAAGAACAGGCAGGAAGGAGATTTGCCCTGGAGAGTGCATAATCCAGTTATAGAGCATCCACCTGGGAAATGAAGGAGATGCTCTTAGCCTAAGTGAATGCTTTAACTGTTGGGGTAAGATTCCCTCATGATTTCCCAATGTCTTTGTCTCTCCATGGGAAAAAAGAATATCTCCCTGGGCCAGGGAAAATGCTTACCATCAAAGCCCAATTCTATGAAACATTTTCAAAGGCCAAAATTTTCTGATGGAAAACATGTATATTCCACTGAAAAATTCCCAATCAGCTCTATGGAAAACAACGCTGGTTGTAATTGCTTGTAGTTTAACTCAGTCAAAGTGAGAGTGAATTCAAATCCTCAAGACTGCTCGTACCATCTTGAGAGTGCAACAGATCAGTAAAGGCACTGAGCTTTATTATTTATGTGAAGACCGGTGTTACTAAGAAATTTCTTTTCACTGAAACTCTGCTGGCAATGCAGCTGGGACAGACGTTTTTCAAGATGACTTTTCTGACCTCTATATCAGCACCAGAGGCAGCTGAAGGTTTTGAATTGACTAATTGATCCTGTGCTAATAGACTTCCCTGGTTAATTCTTTTGCTCTACTTAAGGAAGGAGAAAGGAAGAGTGTCTTGGCTTGCTCTAGTCCCCAGGCTATGCTAGTTAAACTAACAGCACAACATTGCATGAAAATGCTTTATGAAGGCTTATATAAGTTTGATTTGCCCTTGTAAATGTAAACTAGTTTCCATTTTTAAAACTCATTAAATTTAACCCCATGTCTCCACACCAATTTAATTAGATGGATGCCACTTTTCTGTTTAGGAATATGAATTCGATGGATTAAACAGAGAAGAGATTTGATGCAGACAGGAAAAGAGATGAAAACTGAAAAGCAGAAAAAGAAAAGCAAACTAGGAGGAGAGACAAGGCAAAACGAGAAGATAGATGAATACATATAGAAGAGAATTTTTTTGAGTGCAGAACTACTGTCCACTTACAGACAGAAAAATGTGGCCACAGGGAGAGACTATTGAAGAATCTAGAAACAGAACAACATACTTACAGGGATTAGAATTGCTGAAAACATGGCAAATAAATTCCAGATTTTGACAGGGAAACCAACCAACCAAACCAACCAAAAAACCCCTCACCCAAAACAAAAACAAAACAAAAGACATCAACAAAAACAAAACAAAACAAAACAAAAAAACCCACAAACAGAACCATTGAAAATCAGTCTGGAGGTCATTCCTGTGGGCATTGAGCAGGTACCGGTAGCTTTAAGTCCCGTTTTGAGAAGGACCTGATTACACTTTTGAGTTATCTAGGGGCTTCAAAGGCTGCAGCAAATTCTACTTTTTCCTTCTTGATTTCCACAGTGACCCACTTTTTTATCTGTGTTTTCACAATGTCCTCAGAAACTTTGCAATAGACTCAGCTAGGAGCTAAAAACCCCCTCCAAAGCCCTGAAATTACTTTTTGTTTTGTCTTGTGACTTTATTTCCAAAGCTTCTTGTTTGTCTATTAAACTTCTTTCAGTTCTTCATACCCATGAGCAGGGAGATGTGCTGTCCTTTTCCATCAGCAATATCAGGGTGCTTCTGTACCTGTGCTGGTTTGGGTGAAGAATATGCAGTAACTGCACAAGAGATTTAGGTCAGAGGTGGGAATTTGGCTGTATAAAAGACATGGATGCCTAGCCTGAGGAAAAAAGGCATATTAACAAGGTATTGATCTTTTAGTTTAAAAAGCAAGCTAAAACTCTGTTGAGCTTTTTTCTTTGTAGCAGTCACACAGGTTTAACAGGGAGGTTGAGAAAATCTTACTAAAATTATGTAACAAACAAATGGCTAAAAAGCTCCGGTAAGCTCTGTGGAGTTTTAAAAGTGGCAATGATGATGGAGAAGCTCAACTTTTGAACAGGATGTAATATTCTCTCTAATTAAGAATTATATTCTGAGTGTATCACATTTGGGACTTTTAAATTACTTTTTTTTTTTTAATAATAATAAAGGTAGAAGAAGAGTAAGCAGAACAGAGAATTAGTTATTAAGTTTCTCATGACCTAAAATATTCAAAAATTCTCTTTTTTTTTTGACAGACATCAACTCAAAGAAACCAACACTGTTAGCCAGAAACCACACTGCAGGGATGCCACACAGCTCTTTGAAGACATCTGAGTCCCCATCGAACTACCACAGAGTCAGAGGAAGGTGGGTCAGACTCCATCTTTCTATTTGCATGGAATTCAAGCTCTTGGGCTACAGAGAACTTTGGCCATCTCCCTGCAGGTGGTGGCTGCTAGGGCTGCTAGCCACTCCCTGCTCTCTCTCTGTTTAGCTCAGGAGTCAGCAGCCTTAATGTGGCCTCTGTGGCACACTGAGCTGTGTATTTGAGTCACTTATGTTTCCATTCCCTTCCCTTCTGACCCCCTGTCTAGGAAAAAAAATAAAATATCCTGAAGTAGCATAAAGACAAAATTGATCACATCATGAGTTTTCTATAGTATTACTTCCATCACCAGGACAGATGAAAATGGTTCTTATGCGAACTGAATCAAAACCAACCTGAGTGACTTAGAGAAACATACAGACCCCAAAAAACTGGAAATTAACTGAATTTTAATTCTATTGGGAAGCTCAGAAATGTAGGCTTCATTGGTGCTTTTTTATTTGTTTTTTTTTAATTGGGACAAAAATTATCTAAGCTCATATCTAGCCCTATGCTGCTTCTTTAAAGATGAAAAAACAATAAGATAATAAAAAATGCAAATTTTCAGACAGTTCCTCACAGGGAGATGCTGATTGAAGTAACAGTTCTCTCTTCTCTGCTGCATCTGGGTTGCTTTTAATTACTAGCAGGGAAAATAATGAGTTCTATAGATGTGAATGCAAGTTCATTTTCACCATCAGTAGACTTCTGCAACTTTCACACCAACGCTAAGTTTGAGAACATGGAGAGATTTACACAACTGATGAGTAAGAGTATTGCTCATGGTGCTGAATACTAAATAGAGCACAGGGATAGCATGGAGGGTGCTTTTGAATCACAATCATGAGGACTGTAACAATATACTACCTTAAAAACTAATGTTCCATCCTCAGCTTTCACACACTTAGGCAAGTACATATGATTTACAATCATTCAGACAGAGATTTCTTTTCTAAAAGGCTAGAGTAGTGCTTCAGTTTGAACATAATGCAGAGCAACTGCACATCAGGGTGTGAGATCCCTGTCACACACACGTGTGACAAGGAGATGAAGCTGCAAATGGAGCTTGGTTACTCTGCTGCTGCCTGACTGGCCCCAGTGGTAGAGGGAATTGTGCACAGGGCTGCCTTCAGAGCAGGAGAGAAGATAATAAATGTCAATATCCATTTGAGGCTTAGAACTAAAGGGTCATTTCCATCTTCTCTGCTACACGAGATGAGAAACTGTTACATACCTTACTATTCAGCAGACTACAGTCAACCAAGAGAAGATGGCAGAGAGAGGGACATATACAGATAGCTGTGTACCTGCAGTGGATCCACTTACTTTGGATTTCCAGCCCCTGGCTTCTTTCTCCGGAATATGTTGAGGAAAGTGTTGGACTTGCAAGGTGCCTTGCCATCCCCGACATGCATACGCACCACATCTGAGGTGGTGAAGGCACTGCGGACATTCCTCTCGGGCTTGGCTATAATGATGTACATCTTAGGAGTGAACATGCACCCCAGAGCCACCGTCACGCTCAGGCTCACTGCGAAACAGGTGGTGATGATCTTGTAGTTGCTCCCGAAATAGATGGGCACGAAGGCCAGCCAGATGATACAAGTGGTGTACATGGTGAATGCAATGTACTTGGCCTCGTTGAAATTGGCGGGCACGTTGCGAGTCTTGAAGGCATAGTATGTGCAGCTCATGATGAGGAGCCCATTGTAGCCCACAGGAGCCACGACGCCCAGGTTGCTGGTGTTGCAGATAAGGTAAACTTCCTTAATGCTGGGGTAGGAGAGGATGGGCATGGGGGGCTCCAGGATGATCAGCGTGATCACCAGTGTCAGCTGCACGCTGATCAGGATGGAGGCGATGACCACCTGTGCCCAGGCGCTCATGAAGCGGGGCTTGCGCGTGCAGATCTTCTTCTTGCTGCCCGCCAGGATGCGCGCGATGCGGTTGGTCTTGGTGACGAGGGCCGAGTAGCACATGGCCGAGGAGAGGCCCACCAGGAGGCGCTGGAGGTAGCAGGAGGTCGTGGTGGGCTTAGCTATAAGGGTGAAAGGGCAGACGTAACCCAGAAAGATGCCAGCCAGGATTATATAGCAGAGCTCGCGGCTGGAGGACTTGACAACAGGGGTGTCTCTGTAGAGCACAAAGATAAGGGTGACAAACATGGTGACCAGGATCCCCAGGCAGGAAAAGACCACAGCCACAATAGACTCTATATTGCTCCACTGGAGATACTTTACAGGGATGGGTTCGCAGCCTGCAGTGCACAGAAGAGAAACAGAGTGTTAGAAAGGTAGATCCTGGAAGAACCTCTTTTGCTGTGTCTCAGTATAATCCACATGTCTATGTGATATGGAATATTAAGACCATTTTACAAAGGAGTGAACTGCATCATGGAAAAGTTTGGATGAAATGTGTCCAAAAAACAGCCATCGATTTTGGGTGTCCTGAACATTTTCTCATGACGCTGCAACAGGAAATTAGATTTGGAAATATCTGCTTTTAGAGATAGTTGATTACAAGCCCAGCATACCAAAGGCACAGCTGAAAACAGAACCTAGACGAACTCACTATCATCTCTTCATTTCAGCAGGGAAAACATTGCTGCAAATGGGTAGGTTTTTTGCCTCCTCAGATTAATTTATTTAATCATTACCACAATCACTATAGTTTGGTTCGCTACACTTTTTTGAGAGTGATTTTATAAATAATATAAATTATTCAGAGGTCTATGGACAGAAAAATGGTAATAAACTCAAAATTTTAATGGAACTATACCATAGATACTATACCTTCTTAGTAAATTTCTGCTTTTTTTCTCTTCACATTATCTTATTCTTATTTTGTCAAACCCTCTGCTCATTGTTTTCCCACTAAATAATATAATTTAATTATCTTGGAAAAGTCAAACCCACAGAATAGGCATGCCTTCAGATAAAAACTGGAAAGACTCTCCTTTCTGACTAGTACAGATGTGCAAACACAGGTGCCTGTAAAGACGGTACTAATCTGCTCTCTCCCACACTCAAGTTAAAGGAGTTAACTGAGTATCTTCCTCCCTGTGCTGAAGAAGTAATACCAGCAATAAACACTACAGTGAAAATAAAATCCTTTGTGTTAATAAGATGTTTTGACTGTGAAGCTGTTACGGACAACTTTCATTATGGCATTTTCTGATTTCTTTTCTTGACTTAATAGTTCCAAAATGATTTTAACATGTTTCTTTATCCCAAGGGAAGTATCCATGGCCTCTTCTACTTCTTGTTTCTGTCCTCCTCCAGTTTCCCTTGGACACAACTCAGCTTTTCTGCCTTTCCTCCACCTCTCAGGTATCTTTTCTCCCAGTCCCTCACCATCCCTGTCTCGGTCTGCCTTATAGTTCAGTTTTTTTCTAGCCACCTTTCTACCCCAATGTCTTAATTACAAACTGCTGGTCCAGCTTTTCTCATCCTGGACTGGTTGTTCATGAATTCTGCCTATCTAAGTTGCTGGACATGGCTGAAAAGAACAGGGAAAAAATGGTAATGTCAGCGAGCTTGTGGAGAGGCATTTATTCCTCTCATTTTTGCTGCTAGATCTTAGCAAGGGCCCTGATGTTGTGATGAGCAAAAGTCATGTTCAGTCCCTTCCTCCTCAGTGTGGAGTGTATTAACAGAAACCATCTATGAACTAAAAGCTCCTAAGTACCACAGTTTTGCCTAATTTATATGCATCTTCCATGTGGTGACACAAAATTATTAACAGATAACTCTATTGTAATGTAGATATCTGTACTGTAATGTAAAGTCCTCCCTGCCAAATAATTGAGAAGTAAGACAAGGTGTAGATTGAACAGTTTTACTGTAACCACATTTTGAGGAACGGGAGAAAAAATATTTTTTGTTGAAATTTAAAAAAAAAAAAAAAAATCAGCCTCAGGCAAAATCCTGACATGGAAAATTTCTGCTTGAACTTTTAATGTCTGCCAATGTCATATGAACTGAAAGAAGATCTTCTAATTCTGTACGCTTTGTTTCTAAGCTCACTTAACTACAGGTGTTGTTCTAACACATGCCTGTAACATCAAAAACAATAGAAATTATAGCAGTGGCTACCAGAGGTCTTATTCTATAAAGAAAATATTATAAATTAGATAGAACATTTTATAAAGAAATTTATTTTGCTCAATATTCTCTGTTTAAGACATATATAAGAAACCCATACTTCTAACCAGTATTTTTGTGGTGAAATATGAAGGAAAACCTCCTTATCAGAAGTGAAACTTTGGCCATTGGCCTCAGCAGCCCTGACTGGAAGTTGGCTCCTCTATGATTTAATATAAGACTAAGGATCAGAAGCTCCTGCTCATTTAGTAATGCATGTGAATCTCTTCTCATACAAGAATCTGGTCAGTGGTTGTTGGAAGGGTTAAGTTTCAATATGGACTTTAAGCTTAACAACATCAAGACATACTCACATAATTCCATTTTAAACTATATTTTCAGGGGCTTAACCCAGATCCAACATGGTAGTTAAGCCTATCGTTTGCTTTAAGCTTATCCTGTGTAAGATTTGCTTAGAAATGTTTCATTAAACCAGTGTAATTCCTGCGCACAAGCAAGCCTAAGAACCACATACTGTACGAAGTGCAAAAAGTTCCCTACACTGCTTATTATCAGCTAACAGCTGTTGGCTGTCAGCACCTGTGAAGGTGGGTCATTTCCCAGCTGGGAGACAGTGGGCTCTGAAACCCCATTGAGACTGGGGGAGGATGCCCATGAAATTGTGCATGCATTTACAAAACGGAACAAAACAAAACAAAAATCCAAACAACAACAACAGCAACAAAAAATCAAAACAAAATTTTTAAAAACCCACAAAAAATAAAGAGGAAAAAAAAAACCAAAACAAAAATCCCCCTCATCCAGTAACCCAAACCTCAAAAAAACCAGAGCAAAAGCTTCACAGTTAAAATTTTCTGGTAAATGCCGTCTGGTAGTTTTCATGTGCTATTTTCCCTGCATTTTAACTGTGAATAATTTTCAGGATCAGAAGGGTAATCAAATTTTTATTACTATATTCATAGTACAAGGACAATAAGAGAATCTACGATGTTTTCTGAGGTCATCAACATATCCCAGGTAACTGATGGCCCCAAAACCTTTTGATTATTTTTATAAGACTATAAAACTTCCTACCCTATCTTGTTTTATTGCTTATTTAAGATGATTTATGTAAACTGAATTTACTAGCTTGACATTCCTCCTTCTTATATTCTGGTACTATAAAAGATTTCTCTTGCCACCAGATCTAAGGTATTGGCTTTAGTGACTATTTCTCAGGTCAGGTTTTTCTTATCTGTGTTGAGAAATCCCTCGTGTCTGCTGAGTCTGCTTCACTGAATTCATATTTAAGGGAAGCAATCTAAAAAAAATTGTGTACATTTAAAAATAAAATTAAAATATCAAGAAATGATTGCTGAGCAACAGAGACTGATTTCAAATGGAGAGAATGAGCACCTTGAAAAGCATGTCTTACAAAATAGGTTAGTATGTGCTTCATGTTTCTTAAAAGGATTAAGGATTTTAGAGCCTCCATCTGTGATGGAAAATGAGTCTAAAACCACATGCATGTTTAGCATTTAAGATTTAAGGCAAAGGGAAAAACAATCTGCACTGTGAGATGTTACTGTCTGCATCTAGATGCTATGGTGACTGTCAGGGTATGAATACAACACATAAAATCGAGCTATAAAAACACATTTGATGGGAGTCCTGGTAAGAAAAGAGAATTCCAAATTAAATCATACCAATGGTGACTCCCACAAAGTTCAAGAGACAGGGTTTATCCAGATAAATCACCTTCTTCTAAAGATTAGGATGGCATCAGCTTCCTTTCACAGCTTTGTACTTTGTAGTATAGTTCAAGTAAATCAATTTCAGGGGTTAAAAAAGGAAGGTTTTTTCCTCAATGAGACAGACTGAAGAAGCTGTGCGGGAGCAGACTGCCATTTCAATGTTCTCTAGGAAATCAGTCGATGGCTGTGCTGCCGCTTGGCTGACGTTACTGTGATTTTAGAACAGCAGCAGTCCAGTCCCCTTGCTGAGAAGAAACACAAATCAGCAGGTCATCTACTGATTTCATTAAAAGTTAATAGATTGCAACATGCCCCGGAGATTTTTTCCAGCACTGATTCTTTCCGCAACTCTTGTCAGCATTGCCTGTCGTTTTGACATGACCCCTTTTGAGCTACTTTGGGCAGCTGGTAGCACTGAACCATATTCTCTCAAGTGCATATTGATATCTCACCAGGTTGTTTTTCTGGCTCCTTTTTAATCAATAAATCCCTTTTTCTTCCCTGAAGAGTAGATACAAACAATTCTGTGAACCTCCAAGACCAGCAAAATCTGTTTGTGTATGGATATCTGCTTTAAAATTAGCAGACACTGGTGTCTTAGGAGCAGGAATTAAATATGAGCTTCTCAAATGGTCAGGACATTTATGAAAGGTTCTGTGGATTTTTTGGTTTCTCTTAATACCAGATGTGTTTCCACGATTTAAGCCCTTACAGAATGTATTTTTCATTAATTCCACTCCCTACAACCCACTGATGTGAAACTTGAAGGATCTGAATGATCTCTGAGATTTCTGTATCCTGCCAAATCTGTTTGCCAGTTTAGCTGCAAACCGGGGCAGGGCAGGGTGGTGAGACATTTACACACACATCTGGGACATGACCATAATTTATTTTCCATAGAAAACCAAGACAGACAATGGGTCACATTTCCCAGTCTCTTGTGATTAATAGTGTATTTTTACCTGGAGAAGTGGCTAGCTTTCCCCTCAAAATACATGCTCTGGGAGTGCATTTGGCTTCAGTTGCTAGCTTGAAGTATCTCATAGAACAAATTAATTAAGTTTGAGGATTTTGTCTATGTGCTAAATGTTGCAGCAACATCTAGCTGTCAGCCAGTCATGGTAAAGGAGAAAGATGTGTTAAGTTGCACATTTGATCTTTGGCTAGTTAATCAGATTGTTTCTCTGACTAGGAATGATGCTCTGCTGAATGCTGGCATCCAAGATTTGCAGAGGTGACCAGGGGCCTCTAGTCTTCCACAGTGGTACAAAGCAAATGGTAAGGTGGGGGTGATGCTTCTCAATGTGTTGTAGTTATTTTGTGGGGGTAATGCTTGCTATGAAGCCCAGAGCAGGTGTGCAGGTTGACCTTGATAGGTAAAAAGTAAACAGAAGGATGCCAAGGCATGCAACTCATCCAAAGCATATACACAAGGGAGGCCAATTCTAACTCTTTCCAGACAGCCTTTCTCAGGATTTTTTTGAAATTCCTCTGGCTGGTGGGTGCAATGAGAATGAGGAAGATCTTTATACCAAACAAGAGTCCAGTAATCAATTACTGAAGGCCTTGAAATCCCACATAAAGTACTACCAATTGCATGGTAAAATGATCAGAAAAGAGTATCAAATCAATATGACAAGAATGCACTGAAATTTTGTGATAGTCACTGCTAAATTGCAGCAAAATGCTGCTGAGTTCATTAGCAATCTCAACAGCTTTATTAATACTTGTGCTAAATGAAGGAAAGGAACAGACAGACTATAACATTTCTTCTTGGAAGAAATTTTGGTGTCTTTATTGTCTCTGCTGTTCCACTAAGCTGGAAGACAGTCACTCTAAACTGCACTGGAATGTGTATCCTAATATGTACCTTTAATGTCTCTGCACGCTGCCATCTTACTGTCCAGCACACGGCATTCTCCTTGTGCCCTGTAGAAAAAGAATGCATTTGGAGGGACACATCCCTACCTGTCAGGTCAGCATTTGGCCACCAGCCGAGCTCACAGGCTTTACACGTGAATTCATCCTGAACAAATTCATTCTCCTTGCAGGCAGTGCAAATCCAGCAGCAGCTCACTTCTCCTTTCCTGATCACCTGCAATACAGAATGCATCCTCAGTTCTGATCCTCTATCAGATAACAGAGGCACACACCACCACCACCCCCCAACAAACACATAACACAATACACTGTTTAAAATGTCAGGATTCCTGTGTATGGCACATTTCAGACAGCTAGAAAACAAGAATCATGATTTTGTATTGATCCTTGTATTAAAATTTCTGCTTAGGAGTTCAAGGATAACATCTAGGGGCAATTTTGTTTTGGGGAGAGCTATTCTGAGTTAATAGTACAAAACCATTTTCCCTCTGATACAGAGGCATGGTGAATGTCATATTTTCAATCAAATTTGAGGCGTAATCTGTAAGATGGCAGAGGTCAGGACAAGCAGCTCAGCCCATGCTTAATATCTATCTATTGCATAGTAAAAAGCAGTAAACAAAGCCAAAGGTGAGAACATAGAGTAATTTATGCATATTAATACATATATATACATGTACACACAAACACATTCACATACACATACATTCCAGTTTATGTGGGAGTCGCTTTGGGGCCCATTACACAAGTATAAATAGAAATTAAAGTAAGAAAAAATTACGAAACATCTTGCTAATAGGATCTATTGGGTTCTAGCAGAAAAAACAATTAAACAGTGACCAGCCTCGTGCTTCAGAACAGCTCTTTTAGGGACAAATGTCTCTGAAAACTTTCTTTCTTTGCTGTGAGGGCTGCTAAATGTAATGATCCAATGCTGAAAAGATTATTTCCTTGTCTTGATTCCTAGTTTCATTACCCTGAGGCTGAAAGAAAGATTAAGGATATCTCTGGCTCCTGGGGCTCTGACAAAGACTCTGGCCTTGTTTGCCAGGAAGGAGGAATCCAGCCTTTTCTTCCAGATCTTCCTATCCATCTATATGCAGAGATAAGTACAGTAGTGAAATGCAAAATGTTTGTTTTATTGAATACTGGCTTTGTGGGCTTCTTTTTTCTTGTTAACATTTCCTCATGCAGTCTGTGGAGAGAGTCCAATAGACTTCACTGAGAGCTGAAGCTGGCATTTTGTATTCATGGTGTTTACATATACACACATACACAAACTGCACAATCTCAAAAACAGGGAAAAGATGTTTTGAAGGGTGGTAAATACCAATAATATTTCTCCTCCAAGATGCTGAAGTGTGCCACTGTGCCTTTGCCAAATCATCAGTTCCTTATTGCTTACAGTAGCAATATAGAAATAAAAAGCTGAAAATGTTCTTATTAAATGAAAATAGACAGAAAGGTCTACTCTAAGGAGATTTTGCTGAATGGGCTTCTTGCCATTTTAAAATTAATGCATCCATACCATTTTGATAGTGGTGAAACATGTTTTTATGTCATCCCGACATGACTGGTAGCAAATTATTTGTAGCCTGATGCAAGTGCTGTTATTTGGTGAACACAGTGTGTGTTTTATTTATGTTTTCCTTCATCCTGTTGAGAACATGAGATATAAATAGGTGTGGGGTTTGTCAGGTGTTTGGTTTTTTTTTCAACTTTTCCTTGCAGGTGTAATTGCTGGAACAAAATACTGGATTCCCATGGGTCACGATATTTTCAAGATCAGCCCCCAAGTGAATCACAACCCCTGAATGTTATAGGCAATGACTAAGTGAAAATCTTTCTCACATAAGGCGAAATTCCAATTCTGTCACACTAGAAGATTCTGCATCCCTACAAAGGATAATTTTAGAAAACATGGGCCTGTATCTGGTGTCATTAAAGAAAGATATTAATCTAGGAGTCTTTCTATAATTTTGGCTTTCCTGAAGAAAAGGAAGTCCTACCCATTGGCTTGAAAGGAGCTTGCTTGGGTTTAGGGAAAAACACTGACTGGATATTCATGTTTCTACAGCAGAAAGTAAGTGTGTGAGGCACACCTTAATCTGGCCCTTCAGGCAAGGCTCGCTGCACACGGATCGGACCATTCCGCTCTTGTTCATCTGAATCCTGTAGTCGTCAATGTTGAGCACGCCCTCGTGCCAGGTCCCAATGAGGACGTAGTCGTAGCGGTTGGGCTCTATGTACTGTAGGTTCATGATGTCATATCTGCGAGGAAACAACAATGAGTCACTGTCCTGCAGCAGAAAGGACAAACATTTACCTTGCTCTTCTTCTTCTGCCTCTAAATATTCACGTTATCCCTTAATACCAGGGATTGGGGTTTCACAAAATCCCCAAATCCCTTTGTATTTGCAGCAGAACCACAGGAAGCATCAGCTCTGATTGACACACAATTGCCGATTGCCTGCCTTGCTTCCATAAAACTGTGGGTAAAAAGTTGTGAGTCCAGGAAGAACTGCACACCAAATACAGTAAACTCTGCTGAAGATGCACATGTAGGCAATGTCTGGATGCTGTGTTTTCAAATAATAATTAGTCAAAACTTCTTTAACCTTCACTTGGTGTCTCCATGCATGCTGGTTGTCATATAGCCCTTGCTGGGAGCTCTTGAGCAGAAATGCTCAAACCAGCCAAACCAGTTTGCCATAAGTTAGCTGTAAGCTCTAAGGTTGACCATTCATATTATGCAGCCCAGTGATTCTGTCCAGAAAAGTCACAGCATTTACTTCCTCACCCTAGGCAAGTAGGAGAGCGTTTCCCAAGACTAAGACAAGGGAAGCATAAAAAAATACTACAATAAACATAATAATTTCCTTCAATGTGCTGGACTTGATATGTGTATCCCTTATTGATAATTATTATATTCATTCTTTTACCCACAGAATGTAGCTCGATTCTTAGTAGTAAATAAGCAAGAACAGAAGAATTAATGTTGGAGTGTGTACAGAAAGGAAGAACCACAAAAGAGGCTAAACCCATGGCCTGGTCTCTTAAGATGAGAAGGGTGAGGACTTTGTGTAATAAATGACAAGAGAAAGAGCATTGAGAACAAGGAATCAGCATTAGAACTGAAAATAACAAAGCATTTTGTATTTTTCAAACCTAGGATTTGCTGCCTTGCTCTTCTGTACTGGATTGCCTCAATCTCTGGAGAAAAAAATCTTTTGTATATAATGAGTGTTGCTAATCTGTGCATGCTTTTACAATGAAAGGGAAGCTAAGCAAACTATGAGCCATAAATAAAATTGCAATGTTGGTTGTGAGCAAAGAAAGATATCCATTTTTTTCTTTTCCATTTTGAGGTTCAAATATGCAAACTTTCAACTCTCTCTGCACTTCACAGAGGGAAGAGGTGCTAGAACTATTCTCTAGAGTAGAGCAGAGTAATTTTCTTAACTAAGTCTCTCTAGTTAAAGATGATTTAAAGAAATGCACATTTATAGCTGTAATTAGACCTCAGTACTGCAAATATGCATGCTCAGATAATGCCAGTGCCACTGCAGAGCTCCAGTCAATCACATGTGAAAAAGGACCCCTGCCATAGAGTTGAATGGAGCTCCAAGCAGGAGGCAGCTCCATTGGTCGGGAATTGGCTACTAATGAAGGCATTGCTTAAGAAAGGGGTAAATTTCAAATTCATTAATGAACAATTGCTTTTCATATCCCAGTTCTTCTAAAGGAAGTGCCTAAAAAAAGAAATGCTGTTTCCAGGCTTGTGAAGAATCAGGGTAACAAAAAGCAGTGAGAGTCGGGCGTTTCATTATGGATACTCAACAGACAGGAGTAAAGCTCAGCAGAAATGTGCATGCCTCTTCCTTGGAAAATGTACTTGGATTTTAGTTGACCTTATATTAGACTGATACAAAATCAATTACTTCTGGGCTGGAAAATTAATTCAGGAAGAAGAATAAAAGATTACTAAAACCTCACATTCCCTTAATGGAATTTTGGGCCCACACAGGTTTTTTCATTTTTATGAAAATACACCACGAGGCACACCGTGACATTCATGCAATATCAATTAAGAGTTTCTCATGTGTTCTTGTAATACTATTCCCTTTCCTATAGGTTACCTGTCAAAGAACAAAGCATGTAGATTAAAAGTTCTTACACAGTCTTGCGTTATGACAAGTCAAAGTACAATGTTTGCAGCTTTGATATGCAGCTTGAATTTTAAGTGGAAAAACGTGGTCTAGAAAAAACACTTGGTATATGGGGATGTGCATAAGTTCTTTATCCCTTCCTTCTTTTTCTAAATGAAAATCTGTGCTTTGAGCAAAGACAAATTCAGTGCTGGAATACCTCCACCCATCTCCTTGCTCCTTTAACAATTTGGGGCAGTGTCTGTGCTAAAAATCATGACCCTAAAAGACGTGGGTTTTACAAGCGTTGTGAAGCTCTCAAAGAGTGAGACTTGTTGGAGGCAGTTGTATTTCACACACACGGGGCAACATTTAAAGATGCCATTAAAACATTCAGCTGGTAAGAAAATTAATAGTTCTTTTGATGTAAGAGCAAGCTCTCTGGTATGTTGGGAACTGATGTGACCCAATAGGTGGTGTCGTATGAACAAGTTACTTGTAAGGCAAGCCAGAATATAAATCAGCTGGTCACAGGTAATCTCTTACACTAGTTAATCTGAGATAGCTGAAGTTACCTTTTTCCATATCCATTATACCAGACTGGTACTGGTGTTCGCTGTCCTGGAAGTCAGGACTGAAAAGAGCAATGCTGAACAAAGCCAGGATGTAAATGGATAAAATAACCACCCATGAATCCAAACTCCGAAACAAAAATGCATATTTGAAAAACAAAACAAAACAAACATTTACATGCAAGTTTGAAGGCTTTGCATAAGGCAAAATTTGATTATTTACTCAAAGCATTGGAGTTGGTAGTGTTGTCATGATTGAAGCCTGAAAAACTATTGGAAATTTTGAACTAAATAGACTTATGTGGTTCTAAGTCCAAGTCTAGTCAAGATGAAATGTTAGGTGAAATTTTTCTTTTGAAATTTGAACCTCTGCATTTCTCCACATATCAAAAGCTCTCTGCAGGGGCTGAAAGTTCTCCTGCCTGCTGTCACAAAGCATTTTATTGTCAGAGGTCTATGCAAATTGTTTGTTCTAGAGAGGTAAGGTTCTTCATACCAGCCACAAGGTAAAAGGAGGAAATTACCTAGAATATACCAGAGTTAAAAAGGTATCTCTGTATCCCAGAGAAGAATGCTGTGTTGACTATTGCATCCTTCACACCTTCTCCAGTTATTTCTGGAAATTCAAGTGATATAATTGCTACAGAGAAGGGAAATGGGAGCTATTCAATGAAGGTAATAAGTGCAGCACATTTACCAGGATGTTCTTAATGACAGTATAGCAAGCACATACAGCTGAGCTTCCAGAGTTACATCCATGTCATTTTTTCCCAGAGGCAGTGCAGGGCATTTGTGCCCTTCCAATAAAAGTTTGCTTCATATTTCTGTGTAAGAGATATTCAAAGAAAAGGTTCTTCACGGAAGAAATACACCTTTAGCTACATGCTTTGTGTTTTCCAATCTCATTTTGATAAAACCTTGAAACCATTAATTGATAGAGTAATAGTTGTACCTAAACAAATGGTTATGGTTTCATGAAGCTGTATGGGTTTCAAAACAGGAGATACTGGGTGTGGCAGACAAACATAACTGCAGGCAACTCTATCTGCTCTACCCATGATGATGATGATTGGGAGTTTGTGGGAGTCAATTGCTCAAAGAACCACACAGATTTTGAAAATTATGAGAAAGGTTACTGCCTTTTAAGAAGGAATATTATTCCACCTTGTGAAGTTGATGTGTTCACAAGACTTGAGGACAAGATACCTAAAAACTTTTTACACGTTTGTGTGACATTCTTGCACTTGCACAGAAAAGCCAAAAAGGTAGGAAATTTCATAGCAGGGTGACTTTGCTATATTTAGGTGTTGTATGTGGTGTTTATCTTTCCAGTTTGCTGAGGTACAAAAACTCTTTTGGGTATTGACACAGTGTTATGTTCTGTTCACTGATCCACAAAGAGGCTTTCCACACGAAGCTGTGGAAACACTACAGACAGTCTAAAGGTACAGATGATCCTGTTAAACTACTGCTGCCATACAAGGATCTGACAGACCGTGCAGATCACAGCTCATACACAGATAGTCATTCTCTGATACCATATTGCCCATGTCACAAATGTCACTGATTGATACAAGGATTACAGAAGGAATAACAAAAAGGTTAATTGGATTTCCTTGCCCAAACTTGCAAGCTCCAACTGTCAAAATATAAATGAGGAGCAATAACAAAAAAGTCCCTACCTAAAATAACCTATCAAATTCTAAGTAAGCCAGGGAATCAAGAAAAACGAACCTTGCCATAGACCAAAATGATGGATGGAATAAATCCTATAATTCTGGCATACTCAGAGAAATATCCTGATATAAACTCTCTTATGTTTTGAATTCAGCAACTGTTCAATCTAATTCTATGCTTGCTACTGATGAGAGTTGTGGAAATGCTCTTGGGTGACAAAATAATAAATAAGAATTAGGCTAAAATTGGAAAATTACATCTATACATCAAACCAAATAGCTAACAGACAGAAAATGCAGCATATGCAAAGCTGGAGTAATGCTTTTATGGACACAAATAGCGTGCAAAAAGCATAAAGCTACACTAAGCAGTAATTTCTCTGTATTTTCTAAATTATATGTGCAAAGACTTGATTTATGCATTTGTGTTGATAAGTATATGTTCAAATGTAAGGGAATTGCTTGCTTCTACTTTTAAACCCTAACCTAACTGATCTGTATCTTTGACTTAAAAAATTCTGGAATCAATGCTTAAAAAGACCAAACTAACCAACTTTTTGTTACTAATTCAATGTAACAAACTGTTTAAATGTATATACTGTTTAAGTATGACAATAGAAAAAAGATAACATTCTAGAAAATGGTAAAACATTGGCCATTTATGCTATTAAAACCCAGTAAGAGAGGTAAGAGTTGCTTTAAGACCACTGTGTCTTATGAATATTCTTTGGAGGCATGAAAAAACATGAAAACTCTTGTTTGTTCCAGAGCCCTCCCTTTGTGTGGTGTTGGCACTCAGATGCACTTATGCAATAAGCCCAAAGATGGAGTGAGAGAGCCTTTTATAACACTTTAATAACTCAGTAGGAAAACAAACTTCAGTGAAGCAATCCCTGGGTAGGTTTCAATTAATAATGGATTTTGTACTTCAGCAGCTGAATTAAATGAATTTATAAAAAAGGAAATAAACAAACAAAAAAATCCATGTTTTAAAATAGAACACACAAAACTAAAGGGAAGATCTCTGTCAGTTTGCTCCCATAAGAGAAACAAAGGTGACATCCAAGTACACAAAGGTGCTACCTCATCCACTGCTTGGGTACATCTTGTGTCTGCTGCAGGGAATAAAGAATAGCAGCTGCCACGGCTGGGACCAGACCCCAAATGAGTGAAACACAAACTTCTGCCAAAAACCCCCTATTACTTGTCCTGCTCTATACCTATCTTTAATTCTGGGACTGATCTGATTCTATTTGGAGTGAAACTAATTAAGGAGATCATAAAGGAGCTTACGAATCAACACTAAATAGTCTCTGGCAAGATTTCAGCAGAACTCCAGTTGGAAAAGGATGTGCTCTACAGCCCTCTATTCAAAACCACGTCAGGTAAATGCTTCATTAAATTCCAGTCATTTGTATTAGGCTTTATAAATACTAAAACCCTGGTGCTGAGATCCAACAGTACCTTGCACACCAAAAGTCTGTGAGTTACAAGGTTTTTCATCTCTTTCAGCACTAGAAATTTATAGGCTCTGCTGTAGTTCCTGTCTCAATATAAGATACCAGGTGTTATCAGTGTTATTCCTGGCTTTTGGTCCATGCTTTATGTTTCAGAAAAAAAGCCAAAGAAATCTACATCACCAAACACAGTAACATTCCCACTTCCCTCCCTCTGGTTTAATTAGTTGAGAGGAAACCTCTTTACCTTCCAGGGGCATCTCCCTTTTCATCAAACCAAACTTCTTCTCCAGAAACACCAATGAATGAGGATTTGAGGAGGAACTCCAAGAGCTTGCTGCCATCAATTGGCTTCATAGCATCACACAGTCCAACATGTCCGGGGCAAAGGGAATGATGCATATTTTGTAGCCCATAAGCCATAGCATATATTGCATTGATGACAAATCCCATTTTACTGTCCTGCACATAATTTTCTTCTAAGCTCTCATTGCCTACAATAGTAAGAAAAAAAACGGTGTTATTATAAAGAAAGATGAAATGACATGAGCATATGAAAAAACAATGATATATAAAAAGGGATTTCCTTCTTTCCCTTATAAAACTTTAGAGGCATAAACCAGGTGCTAGTCAGGGATTTAAAATAAATAAATAAATAAATAAATAAATAAAACACTTGTCCACCACCACCCCAGAAATCCTGAATTCATTAAAAGTGAAATGTCTCGCAAGAAAACACCTGTTTAATCAAGTTGTCATCTTTCATTTGTTGTTTTTTAAATTTTTCCTTGTCGTTCCACAATGTTATTTATTTTAGGGAATGTTAATCAAGAAGATGGATTTACACTGGAACAATTTTTTAAAAGGATTTCCTTGAAAACTTGACTTTTTTGTTACATTTGAAGATTTCTTTTTAATCTCATGTTTTTGAGGGTTAAGATAGCAATGTCCCTTTCAGTGTCAATGACTAAACAACCTAAATCAGCATCACTTCTTGAGTTAACAGAGTCATTTTAGTTAAAAGTGGTAGTAGATATGCCAGTATGGGATTGCTACAGAAAGTCAGCCAAAGTTTGTAACACTGAGTTTTTGTGTAGCCGCAGCCTGAGCAGACATTGACATCTCCTTGCTCTGATCAGAAACAACGTGGCAGCAGAGGTTTTCCCCACATGTAGGGTTTCCCTGTGACCTGCAGCTAGGCTGGCATTGTCAGAGGGTGCTGTTTTTCAGCAGCACTTCACATCAGATGCTGCTGGGTGCTGGGCTGCTCCCTGCTTGCCTTCTGCCAGCTGAACTGCTGCAGAGCACTGCCAGCGCCAACCCCAAGGCTCTGCAGACCTGTGCTGCTGGGTCCCGAGGCAGCTGGAAGTAAGAAACCTCCTCACTTTGTTTCTTTCCCCTTGAGTCATTCGATCACAATATGCTCCAAACTGCAAGTTGCTTTTATCTGCAGGCCTCCCACGTTACTCGATGTTTAACAGGCAATTGCGATCCAGCCTCTGTTATTTTGTCTCAGTAACACCTTGTGTACACCAGGGATGTAGGATGTGTGAGAGACTAGGTGTTAACTGACACTTCTCGAATCCAGGTTGGAGAAGAAATTTGTCATTTTAATATGATGAAATGAGGTAAAAATCTGCAAGTTCACCAAAACTTTCAAGTTAAAACCTAGTTCCTTACTCTAATGTACCTATAATATGGCTTTCAAATCAAACCATGATGACTGTCCTCACATTTATCATTGGAAAAGGCTCTGATTTGGTTGATCTTCTCAGTTTGTTTGCCCTAAAACTCAGAAATTTCAGCTAGGAATTCATTAGGACAGCAGAGATTCCCAGATGCAGGGATGTCTATCTTGCTTTCCCTGGATTGCATTGCAGCTGGGCGAGAAAATTTTGCCTCAGTAAGTATTTTCCAGATGAGCTTAACATAGCAAACAGATGTGATGGTGAATTTAAAAAAGCTTTGTGAATATAGCATAATCTGACTGAATGAGTTCATGTGCTCCTCACCACCATACAGTCACCACCAGCACCACCAAAGCAAGGAACAGCTCGAAAGAAAGCAGAAAGAACTTCTTTCCAGAGGCAGCATACCTGCCACTTTCTTTGTGGGAGAAGGCTCCCAGCTCCCATGGAACATCATCCCATGAAACAGACCCCATTCAGATTCATGTTGAGAAACAGAGGAAGAATAAAAACCTTGTATGCAAGATGACAGAACATTCACCCAGGGGAGCAGAGAGCATGCCAGGGCCTGTGCACTTTCACTTACGTACAGCATAGCCTAGACATCTGTATGCCTGTATGTGCTAATATATAGTCTCAATAAAGTGTCTGTCAGTGTGTTTTATCAGCTGATTGGTCCCATAGGATTAGCACACTGTGAATTTATCACTGATTCTGCTTCCTTCTAGCTAGAAAACAAAATTGTTCTCAGCCTCTAAGTGGATGAGAGACTGAACCTGGGCTTGGCATAGCAGTCCTCTTGTGAAGCTTCTAAACAGAAGGTTGTGGAAGAGATCACAAAAAACAGGTAGTGCACAGCACACACTATCTACCCTTTTCTACATGAACGTTTATCTCAGATCTTCCTCAATTTTTTAGTTAGTTACAAAAAAGGAGCATAAACATCAGTGATACTTGCAGGAGATAAGGATAGCATCCATGTGTTTCCAGAGGCAAGCCTTCATGTGGATGATGGAGGTAGAAAACAAAATGTAACAGGACTTGCCAATGTTTAAAAAGGGGCCATTTCCCTTTAGTATGTATTCACTCAGCAAAACACACTTAGGATTATCATATTTCAATATAATATGCATCCCTCCAAGGAGAATTAATATTTGATGGTTGAAAGATTTGCTTTTGACTGTTTTGGAATGAACTCCTAATAAGGTTGCAAGCATATAGTTCCACCCACACTGCAGAGGTGCTTGCCTTAATGTCACCTATGGAAATAATTGTATTGTAGTGGAAAGCAACATGTGAGTTGTCTGAATGAATTGTCTCTGTATCAGTAATATAAAAATCCTTATAAGTAAATGAGATATTTTCCAGTAAATCCAGAATGAGAAGTCATGCTTTCCCTAAACTTAACTTCCCAGAGTGAAAATCCATTCTATTTCATTTTCATCATTATATGTTATTGATACACTTATGCATTTGAATTTTTAAAATTCACTAAAGACAATCAGTAAGAAATGTGTTGGTTTTTAAAACAAAAGAAATCATGTAACTGTGTTCAGTCAGAGACAAAACAATGTTCAATTAAGTTTTCATAGGACAAGTTTTTTTATAAATGAAGAAGTTTTACTATATCTGTCATGGGCCATCTCTATAAAGTTGTATTTTTCCTCAGTAAGTCTTTGAAATGTAACAAAGAGCAAAGCAGAACTCTGAAAAGTGAAACTTTTTTTTTTTCTCTTTGTTTCTCAGCCCTTGGAAGAAAATATCATGGACCTACAAAGACCAATAGAAAAATATTTTGTTAGCTTACTTCCTTTTTTTTGTTTCTAAATTTTAGAGACCTTAGCTTTCACTAAGCAAAGAAAAACTGTAAGTCATAAGTCATGTGAATACTGGATTAATTGAAGTCACTCAAATTAGACCATTAATTTTTGGATGACCTCGAAGAATTCAGGTGTCCTAAATACCATACTTACCTAAATTTCTATTGGATGTAATACAAATCTTCCTTTAATAATTTAACAGCTGCTCAGTAGTCTGGGTCATTTTTTTCAATAACAGTTTTGACTTTAGTCTCTGTTTCTGTCAGTAAATTTTAGAGGATGAGGGCACATACACACATACACTTCTAACAGGAAAAGAAAAAAAGAAGAAAACAACAAACAAAACCCAGCAAAAAACCCAAACACCCCATCCTGGCTGCACACAACTGAAAAATGCTCCCAATAGTGCTAAAAGCGATACTAAAGTACAGGGGAAAGGAAAGGAGAGAAAATAGTCCAAATTTTCATGCAACTCATTGCTAATCTTTCCATTTACTATAATGCACCTCACAGCTAACTAATTCTAGCATCAGCTGAGTCCTTTGAAGGATGTGACTGTGAAGCAGGCATGAATTTAGTGGCGTGCTTTTGCTGCGAAGCCAGTGTGGAGCTAACAGCGTTTTTGAGAGCAGAGAACGTATTTTGCAAATCCCACTTGACAAACCCAAATAAAGAAAAAATATGCTATTGGAATTATGGCAAGTCATGAGTTAACTATAATGTAAAAGTAAAGATAGGATGTATCTCTTCATATTCAATATAAAACCCAACACCAGATATTACTTGTTTGCAGTCCTCAGAAAGGTCAGGGCAGGAAAGAATTTGTGATGGAAATAAATGTAAAAACATTTTGGTTGGGGAATCTGATGAATACCTAGCCAGCTGGCAAATTTTGAGCAAACATACACATTTGATAAAGAACACAGTCTGTTCATAAATGACTCTTGATTAGCTTGAAAAGCTAAAATCTGTTCAGCAAAATTGTTATGAAGGATAATATTTCATCTGGAATAGGCAGACAGTTCTATGATTTGCTGTGGTCATCAGCTGAATATTTAGGGTGAAATAAAATGTTACCAGCTGTCCTGACAGAGGTATGAAGGTATTAAAAATTGTATATACTGATTTCTCAATTTGCAGTGGTCCTTTCCAAGACTGCCATGCTTCATGAGATTTTAGCTTTGTTGTAAGTTATAAGTTGTAAGTAACAATATGGGTGTTGGTTGCATTCAATATAAGCTCTAGTTTACACCAAAAAAAAAAAAAAAAAAAAGAGAAATTCTGGAAGGACAATTGGGGCAAAAATTTATTTGAGAAAATGAAATGTTGGAGTTCTTCCACTCCCACATGCCTCTCCCCTGATAGGGGAGGCTTTTTTCTCGAGTCCTTGTTAAGTAAAAAGGCAAATGGGACTCTTGGTTGTTCCCGTTCTCCAGGTTGTTTATTCTTNAACAAGGATGCTCCATCTTGTCTTCATCTACTTATCATTCTAACAAACCCAAAAATCTACGTTTCTCACTCTGTGATAAATTACATATTATGCTACTATCTCATTTACATTCCTGAAAATTCTGTTTCATCCCAAAGCCTAGGAAGTCCTTTCCATGGACAAAGGTTTAAAGTAGTATTTGTCAGAGGGTTTGGATCCTTTAAAAGATGCAGAGAAATATTCTCTGCATTCTGGGTTCCAACATGAAATAAAATAAATTTCTCATACTTGTCAAGGAGTAAAGAGGGCTCCACCCAAAAACTGCCAGGTATGAACTGGTAGAGCAGTATGCAGGCTCATCGTAAATGTCCATAGGCATTGGACAAATTGTGAAGGCAGGTTCTTTATGCTCCCCTTCAGTCCCAACATACACTTCCTTTACCACAGGGTGGCCAAACACTGGAAGAGCTTCCTAGAGAGGTGGCCAATGCTTCAAGCCTGTCAGCAACTACAGCCATTTTAACAAAGCCCTTAACAATCGGCTTTAACTCTGGTCAGGTCCAAGAGAACAGAAATTTAAAAACTCCGATGAAACAAAAGAACCCCCAGTGGCTCTGAGGAACTTTGCCCATCTTCCTCCGTGGAGGCTTTTGTAGAGAGGTGCTAGTGTCAATGCACGTCCTTGGAAGACACTGGAAGTTACATCTCTTATAGTCTCATGCTAGAGAAGACCTGACAAGCTTCAACCACAACAAATTTGTGTCATAGGATCTTGCAAGGAGCAGGGCAGAAGGTCAGCATTTTGAACTGACTGGTCATCTCACATCTGCAACCCTTAAAGTAGGAATTAAAGGTTATTCTGGAAAATAAATGGCACATTAATGGTGATGAACAAACTTAATTGATGATGATTTTTGTAAAATTTTAGGATATTTGACTACTTAGAAAAGTTGGAACAGGTTTAGTTAGGTGCTTACATATTTAATGATGGCTTTATCTTTATACAAAATCTTTTCCCAAACCAGTTGGGGGAGGGGCAATTTGAATCTGCTTTCTAGATGGACTCCATTTGGAAGTTTCCTCCCAAATTTTGCCCTAAAGCAGGACAAATATGAGAGAAAATGCAACCAATCTTATATTTCTGTTTTGTCACCAATTCCTTGAAAAAAATGAATTTAAAATTTTATTTAGAGCTGTAGAATAATTTAGGTTCAAAGAGAATTTTAAGATCATTGAGTCCAACCCTTAACCTGACACTGCCAAGTCCCCCACAAAACCCTTTAATATCTTTTATGACAGTAGCCAGATTGTGTTCTAGTTGGGCTTTAACCCTTCTAGTTTTACCCCTGAATAACCTCATGAAATCCTTGCAGTCCTTCTGAGTTGGTTGCCTCTTTATTCAAATGCCATAAACTCTCCTTTTTTTCCCTGAGTTCCAGCCCAAGGTCTCTGTTCAGACAGGTCAGTCTTATTCCCTGGCTTATCTTCCTGCACATGGGAATATTCAATAATGGCTAATCCTCTAATAACCTTGCCAAACTATGATTGTATAACATAATTTTTGCAAAAGGTTTCATTTGTTTTAACTCATATTGATTCAGATGTTTTAGAAACCTTGCCAGTTCACTCCCTCTTATATTCTATTTGTAACATCCTTTTACATTATCTAACTTCAAAGATAACAACAAAATTATTTGACAAATTTCACTTGAAGGCACTGCAAAATGAATAACAGAGGATACAATGTCTCTAGATATGATAAGTACAATGATGGTGTGTTTAAAACCTGGGCATTTTTTTGTTTTTTCTCTTCATATCAGCTTTTCAATAACAAATACATTCTGTTCATTAATATTGTATGTCTGAACAAAATATGCACATCTTAAGAGTAAAAAGTGAACTTTTGTTCCTGCTACTGTACTCACTATGTACAAAAACAAGTCACAGGCAACAAGTCATTTATTCTATATGAAAACATCCAAAAACTTCTTCCAGTCCACAATCAAATATACAGCAGCAAGAATTCCCAAAGTTTTATTTTCCTATGCAACTTCCTGCTTTCCAAGGCATTTCAAGCTGTAGCTGCCTGCCTGTGAGGAAAAGGCCTGGAAGTATTTGGTGGCTAGAACAAGCAATTGTGGATGAGAGCCACAGGTTCCACTTGTCATGGGCTGTCTCAACAGCTTTGCTGTTTCTGTGTGCAAGCTAATGTGACCACCAACAATTTGAGGAAAAATTGTCTAGGGAGGAGCATATTTTCCAAGCCAAAAAATGTTCAGAAAAATCAAGGTTTTGCTTTATTCTCAACTAAAAAAATATCTGCAATTTTCATGAGAGAGAATTGACAGGCTGAAAAGTTTCTCACAGATCATAATAAATGCTTCGTTCAACCTAAAACAAATGATCCCATCATATTAAATTAGTGTTTCTTTTATGGTTTCAGTTCCCAGAAAAACAGTATTGTTTCCAAGCAGAACAGGATATGTGCAAGGATTCCCACTTCACTTCTCACTTCGATGTCTACATCTTTGCAGCAGGGAGGCAAGTCCAGGAGGCAGCTAAATACAGTGAAAGAGAGGAGAGGTCCCTTACAGGGATCCCATACACAGAAGATAGAGCTGTCACCAAGGCACAAGATGCAACAGGTAACTCAATACCCATTGTATGGGAACTATTGGTTTGGCTGGATAGGGCTCCTCCATTTGTAAGGTAAGGCTGAGGAAGGATGTACTATTGCTATATAAGAAAAGATCTTTCCTTGCCTTCCCCCTGAGCATCATGCTACCACTCTATAGGAAGCAATGTATTTTTCTATCTAGAACAGCAAGTTTCTCCACCTTTTGGCAAGAGAGGAAGCAGAGCTTCCACAGGAGAAGCTTAGAGGAAGGAATTTCTTACAATATGCGGGTTCTACACCAGATTTTGAAGCATGCTGATAAACATTTGACATCTTACAGTAATCATGAAGCAATAAATGAACTTCACAGGGTTTCAGACTTTGTTTTCAGCATGTCATTAAATCAGAAAGGTTTTGCTTCCATTCTTCAAATGGTTTTTATTTCCCCAAGCAAAGAGATTCAATTCATGCAATTGTATTTGATATATTTTTCCCTGAAAAGCTAGGATACAATTACAGTTACCAGTTGAGATACCCTGCTATTTTCTTTCTGAGCATGGCAAATTCTATGGGACTCTCAGATACTATTGCTTCGTTACATGTGGTGAATGCTGTTTTTTAATTGGGATTAGTGTATTTCTTTTCATGTATAAAACTAGAGAGAAGAGAATAGAAACCCCCATTTGAAAGCTGGGTGTTCAGCAAAAGCTCCTCAAAAATTTGCACTAGAATTCTTTAAGGCATTAACAAGATGGTAATTGCAACAATATTTGTATGCAATGGGTTATTTTTAACATGTCACCAGTGCAGTGAAGTTAGTCAAATCACTGATGAAATTTCTTCTCCTGAAATAAAGTTGATGTTGAATTCAAAAGGATTTGGGGTTTTAAAATTTATTTTTACCAGCATATCTTTTACAGATGTCAACTCCATGGCTAAAAAAAACCCAGAATGTGAATTCAGCCATCAAGGTACAGGTTCTCCCTCATTTCAGATGTCTAACACCAAAACCTTAGAAGATTAGTACACATTTTACATATACTATACACCACCAGTGTCTTCAGTTTTCTTGCTGCTTTTGTGAGTATGCTGTGTTATTCCCCAGTGTTCAAAAAGAAGTATCTTCCTTTTGTTTCTCCCTGTGTGTCAGAAGGAGTGGGGAAAGATTTAATTAAATTTACTTTCTTGGTTCTCCATATCATGTTATGTAAGCACATTAGGGCTTTAAGAGCTTAGTGTCAAAGACTCTGGAACAGGTCTGGCATACACAAATACAAGAGTGTCACAGTGAAGCTGAAATATTATGAGGAGAAATGACTGTACAAGTCACTGACTCACTCATTAATCAGCTGTAGAGTGAGTGTCAGAGTCTCTAAGCACAGGGCAGGAGAAAGGGGACCCAGCTGTGCTGCCAGCCCTATGCCAAGTCTGAATTCATGAGTTCAACCCATCCACCAAATGACTTGGGAGCAAAATGGAAACTGATCTAATTCCTCCCTAATTTCTTAGTCTGCAGACTTTACTAAACAGATACTAGAGCCTGAAGCTTGCTCCCCCCTCTGCTTTTTCTGCCTCTTCCCATGGACATCCAGACTCTCACCCAATTACAGGACTCCAGGAGGAGCAACAAGTGACAATGCACATAATTCATGCTTGTACTGAGGGAGATGGTAAAGATGTGTTCTAACGTGTCTTTGTCCAGGAGAGAAGACAGTCTCCTTCCTGTGACCCAGAGAAGCTAAGCAGGGGATGATAAGACTGTCATCTTCCTAGGGCTGGCTTCAACCTTAAGTGAATGTGAATATTGGGCATGCCTGGTGCCACAGAACAATGCAGGGGCGAGCAGACAGAGTATGTCTGGGTGAGATATTACATCTCCCCAAGCACTTCCAACTGATGTGCAATGCTGCAGCCCCTATCTGCCTTCAGAGGAGGCTGGAGGCCTTTGCAACAATTGCCAGCATGGCTTTGTCAGAACTGCATCCCTGGAGTGGGAGGCAGGTGAGGGCAAAATAGGCCTGTGTTGGAGAAAATGTTCCTTTTCCTCTTCTCCATAAATCTGCATTTCCTGTTCTGTCTCTTGTGTTGTTTAGCAGTAAAAGAAAGGACTTGAAGGGAAATATAATGCACCACCTGAAGGCCACGCTAACAGCACAGCTGTCTGTGTGACAGGAGCCCCAGGAGCAGGCTGTCTCTTCCTTCATCAGGCTGCCCCTGGCAAGGTGTAGCTCTCCAATACAACAGGTTTTGCAATCTACACAGATATTTCCCAAGCATTTATAACTTCTATCACTGAGAGCTGAAGAAAATGATCACAGAGTTGAAACGTTACGAGTATATAAATCCACAAATGTATAGCAAGAGGAAAAGGAGAAAGAAACTAGGTAACAAGCAGAAAAGTTCCACAAGTTCATGTGCAGAGGGACATGCTGTTAAATGCAGGTCTGGAGAAACCCACTTAGAGCAAGCAGATGGCTTGACAGAAGCTCATCAACCTAATAAGCTTCTGTAGGGGATGATATGGCCTGAAGCCTCTGTGTTTCTTCCCACTAGGCTAAAATTCCTCATAAGAAATTTTACTTACAAAAAAATACAGGATTTATGGCCCTATCAGGATGATGTGCTGAGATTCCTTCCTCTCTAAACAAGCCTGCAAGCTGGCATTTCGAACCCCTTCTGTACATATCCATCACTATGAACCTTTTAGCATTGCTTCCCCTTGCTGCTAGCTTTTAGTGGAACAATCTTGGTGAAGTAGTTTTGCAATCAAGACTGGTTTTTAATGAAATAGAAATGGAAGGATCTACAAAGTATAGCTCAGTGCAAGGGGAAAAAAACTCAGCCCACTTCAAAGCATAAAATAAAAAGATTCAGACCCATCATATTTGTATGTGTACTTCAATGAAATCAGCTAGAGAAATACAATTCACAGAATGTTCAACAGCAAAGCAAGATAACAAAAACCTGCCAAAAATGCAAAGTTTTGAGGTTATTGATTGCCTGATTTTGGCTATTAGGTTAATTCCTGTTCTTTGGAATTAATAGACTGGGAAACAACAGAGGAAAATAACTGCCCCTATTTGAAATAAATCACTTCCTGTATCTTAAACTCCCAAGTAAACATCAGTTCAAATGGTTTAAAAAGAAGCATGAGTTTGTGTTTATGTGCCATTGTTTTCATGGCTCCAGTCATGTGCCAAACCAGAAGTATATTTAACAATGCCATAAAATTATGGACATTCATTTTTATGCACATTCTAAAGAAAATGTTTGGAATTAACTGCATTGTGAAGCAAGTAGGCTGTAAAGATATTTCATCTACTTGGAGATCATATAAATAATCAATATTCGGCCATTCTAGCTTGTGGAAGTTCATTCCTGATTAAAATACTGTGATCACATATCATGGAAGTGACCAGGAAATCACATGGAAATACAGTGGCTCATTATGGTCAAATACTCAAACATGATATGCAAGGCTTTAAACTGGAAGTCAATAAAACTCTGATATTGATTCTGAACTTGGGAATCCATCAAGTCAGAAGCAGTATGGACTTAAAAGAAATCTAAAGTAATGCAGATAGTTAGGACATAATGTTAAATTACATATTCATTCTAGAAAAAACAACATAGAAGAGAATGTGAGGTGATTCCAACATATTTTTTGGAAACAAGAGCAATTATTATGACAGCTTGACAAATTATTATGATTCATTTGTTTTCCTTAAATGCTGAACTGTGACCAGCCTACCTGCAAAATGACCAAAATCTATTCTTTTACTTATTTGAAATTATTATTTACCTTCTGCAGCAACATATTATTTCCCAACTCCTATTTTAATTAGAAATTAATATTTCATCCTATAATCAGGAATAAAATATGCCAGATGATCCTTTTCTTTGATTGAATGGTTTGTATTTGTAATCAACACAGAATCTGATTTCAAATCCTAATATAGCATTTGAAATCCATCTTATTATTTCATTAACTGACTAAAACTTAATGCCAACAAAGGCATTTGAACGGTCAGGCTCAGCCTTTACATTTAAAGGACACAGGCAGCAGCACAGCTATTCTAATGGAAGATTCACAAGAAGTGAGAATGGAATGGAATGGAATGGAATGGAATGGAATGGAATGGAATGGAATGGAATGGAATGGAATGGAATGGAATGGAATGGAATGGAACGGAATGGAATGGAATGGCTTTAGGTCTGTCTCAGTCTGTTCAAAGGCCATATTCTCATTTGGCATCATGGGTTTTGTTGGGAGGTTATTTTGGGGGGGTGGTGGTATTATTATTTATTTATTATTTATTACTATTATTATTTTCTCTTATTTTCTTCCATCCCCTTCTTGGGAACATGAGAGCAGAGAATTTAATTTGTTGCTGTTACTGTGTCTCAGCTACCTCTGTCAATTAGAGTTCAACAATAAACTGTCTCTGAGCCTCTCAGACTCTTCAGGGTCCCACAAGCATCCATGGTCCCAAGGCCTCAGGCACCAATCTAATTCTGGTATTATTTAATGTAGTTATTATCACAGAGACCTTGGATCTGCCTTTGTCTCTTGCTTTCTTCAAAGCCTACTCCCAGTGCCCTGTGGATCCTGACCAAGATTCTCTTAGAGCAGGATTCCACAGAAACAATTTTCTACATAACCTGAACTCCTGGGGAGAAACAATTAAAAAGAAAGAAACCTCAATCTTCAGTCTTCCCCTCTCCCTCAGGCAAGCTATGTAACCTTGCTGCCTTACTTGCACACTCAATTAAAGACATATTTAGAACTATTCTTAACAGATCAGTTGTTTGGAACAAGTCTAGCAGATAATAAGTTGCTGCTACTCTTACATGAGACAGGAATGAACACACTTAAAATCAAATTAATTTACTAATGTAAAGAAATGTATGCACATTTTTATGCTTTGTAGCTAGTTTTAATCAAGTTTTCACTCTTAATAAAAAGAAAAAAAGTCGAGTCAGATACCCCTGTAGATGTCCCATTGTAACACACCACAACAGAAAAATAGAAAGTTTAAGAAATAGGACTGATTATATTCTGGGTGTCAGGCTTTTCATATGAAGCCTGAGACCTTATCTGAAAGAAAGAGATGGAACTCAGTAATTGTGCTGCAGCTTTCAGAACACGATCCACCATACTATACTTAAATTAGGAACCTGAATACATATTCAGGCACCTAATTAATTGGCTTGATTAGTGCTGGAACTTCTCTAGCTGCTGTTGACTTTCATGGAAATTATGGGAGATCAGTACTCTTAAAAATCAGGCCAGTTTATCTAGGTCTCAGAGCTTGCACTTGAGGGGCCTAATTTTGAGCGTCTTTATCAGAAATTGCTGGTTCAGAGTTGAAAGGAAGCAACTTTCATATTAACTATAGAATGTATTACCACCAAATGGGTCAAAGGAATTAACAAGAGATCTATTCTCAATATGTGTTAAATATATGGCACCAGCACAAAACCCAAACCAAAAAGTCAGAGTCTTTAGAATAGAGTGGAAAAATATGAAGATGGTAATAAAATACACATATTCATCTATGCTCCTATCTGTCATGGAGACAGAAAATGGAAAAAATCACAAACTCTTTTCCTTCCATTGATCTAGAATTATAAATGTCTAAGTAGTGGCAGTTATTATCAGAGTATGGGCATGAGATTCTGAGGACTTGAAAGGTGTCAGTCAAAATCTCACATTAACAGACCAAATACTCCCCTCATGGGAGGACAAAAACTAGCTGGCATAACTGGAATTTTCTTACCTAATATTTCAGTGGTTCTGCATGAATGTAAAAAACAGACAGGAAAGATATCCACTTTTTATTGGGCTTTAAATCACTACTGATTTTAGACGGGCTTCAGAACTCTTTTCTGACAGCATGCCACCCATCAGCCAGTACTACTGTGTTTTTTGCTTTCTTTTCATTTTTTTTAAATTATTCTAAGAGAAAAAAACTTCTTCCTTATTTCTGTCCTTAAGGTTAAGGTGGTATTAAAACCACCAGCATTAGCTGTCAGAATACAAATCAACATCAACACCAATGTGCCTTACTTCTGCAGAAATAGTTTACTCTAAATTTCTCCTTTGCCAAGTTTGTTGCTGGTTTTGAGTTTTGTTTTGGTTTTAATAGTCTGTATCCTCACACAAGACAGCCTCTGTCTGAAGGTCTGGCTTCCTGAAGCCACATGTCTGGAGCCACATGGATATCCCATGTGCAAGGCCCAGGATACACAGCAGTCCTGCAAACATGCAGTTTCTTCCAGAAAAACCCCTGGCTTCCCAGGACCAAAGCCAGATGCTGCAGCTGCTCTGGAGCTGAGGAGCAAAGTGGTCTTGGCCACCTAATCAGCTGGGCCATGTTATAAATTAGCAAAGTACACTCAGAGTTTTTCATGAAATTAAGCATGGTTTTCAAATGATTGCTTGGAGCACCCATGTTTCCCCTTTAACCCTTGAAATATGCAGTAATTCGATCACAAATACACAGATAACAAAACCCCACTTTATTTTCCCCTTACTCAGACCTGCCCAGAGCTGTGTTCAGTATCACAGAAATGATCCTTCTTAAAGCTAAACTGAGATTAGGAGTTTCTGAACAATGTCTGCACAAGGACAATGCATCACTGATTAGCAGCAAACTAGAGCTAAGCAAATCAGAAGATAAAATAAATGGCCCTAATCTGTATTCATGTGTCAAATTCTACTGAAAAACAGAAGCAGAATTCTTTCTGATCTGAAAGAATTTTAAAAGCAACCATTTCAGCCCACCTCTTTTTTTCCTGGGTGTAGCCAAATGTGACAACGCAGAAAACGCTCAAGTACTTGAGATCTCACAAGAAAATGGGCCCCTGTGGTATGAAATTTTAGACAAAATAAGCCTAGACAAAGCAGCAGAGTAAGCTGGTTTCTGCAGAAAATAGACAGTTCACTGCTTGGCATGATGTTTACAGTGTTAGTGCTTCGAAGAAAAGAGCCCTGCTTTTTCATTCCTATGGAGCTGAGCCTGAATCCAGAGCTAAATTGAAGCTTTGAACTTGTGGGTTCCTCCAAAGCTACTTTCTTCTGTATGAATCTCAAAAATCTCAGCTGAAGGAAACATTATGAAATCTGGTCTAGTGTTTGCTGTGCTATAGTGGATTTCTGTCTCAGCCAGAAACCCAGTGTAGATGCAGTATCTTATCATTTTTCCCTCTCTCCACACAAGCAGACTTTGGCAATTCCCCAGACATCCCAGTAAGAATGGGAAAAGAGAGGTTTATTCTAGCAGTGCTGTTCTCCAGAGCACACACCTTCCATCAGATTATTCTCCCTATGGATACCAATACAGCATATTCAGAGCAGGAAATTCCATGGTCTTCATGGTTTAGGTTTTACCACTCAGGCTCATAATTCACTGTTCTTTATGCCACTGCTTGCTCGCAATCTTTTAAGAGGAACTCATTTATTTTAAGAATGTTACTGGCTATTTTTCAGAAGATATCCCTGCTCACAAAAAGTGTTTCTAGTCTGCAGCCAGACAGGTGTGAGTATGTGGGCCTGTGCCTACGTGTGTTAGCCTCCACTGCTCCTCCTTAGCACCTGTATTTACGGGGTAATGCTGCCGGTAATGACAACCTGTAAAATTGTAAGCTGAGTTTAAAACTTTCCACCTACAGGCAAATGAGGAAATGGAAGATATCATCTAATAAAAGACATGGGGGTCTGACAGAAAGCAGTTTGCCTTGTGTCCAGATCAGTTACTTGGGTTATTTCATCTGACTGGCTTCCTGGTTTGGTTAAGCATTTATATCTCTGCTAATTGTTCTGATGCGCAACCTGCACAAACAATTGATTTCTAGGAACAAGTCGATTTTTATTTTAATTGTGTGCTTTTGTCCTCAGCGTGCTCCTGACAAAAGCCTTAATCATCTTTGGCAATCTTAACAGCCAGGAGTGGCCCTGTCTCTCTCTAGGCGCCGGAGACAGCAGCCTGAAGGAGGCACAAGGGAGCATGATTCGGGTGTCCTCTTCCTTAGTAGCACCATCAGTTTACGCATGTAATGGAGAAGGGTGAATGTCACAAGCCTACCTGAGGACTTTTTAAACTCAAAAGTGCAAGCTTTTGCTGTTAAAATGTAGATATGGATTCATAAAACTTTTGTCATATGCTGCTGTAATATGCATGGTTCTGCATACTGTCTTCTGTGCTGTTTACAAATGCACAGGTATATTGCTCCTCTCCTTTATTTCATGATGGTGTCATATTTTTTTATGGATCCCAAAAGAAGAAGGACATTTATTTTTATTGTATATTGATAGACAGCCTGGTTTAAAAGTATTTTTAGAAATATAAAATATAAGATAAATGTAACTGCTTTTTTCCAAACATAGACACAAAAAGCTAGAACCAAATGAGCAAAAACCTGGCCTTTATATCTTTTCTGAATAATTCACATGATTTATCTCAGATAAGAACATTATTAATGCTTCTCATCTTTAAGCCGTAAAAGATGCCTGTAACATTTTCTGGGAAATAAAATGAAACTGCAACTGTGCTGTCTTATCTGCCATAAAAAAGACTTGACTGAGAAAGGTAGCAACTAGAATATTTTCAGACCAGTAGTCTTTGTTCTAGGTGCCTATGAAATTGTGATCAGTTTTGATCACTGCTGGGATCACTAGGATCTTCTGCCTCATACTGAGGAAAAAGAGTGTGATGCAGGACCTAAAGATATAATGAGTATGCAAAGAAGAAGTGAGCATGGACAAGTCACTGGGTACTGAATGTAAAATATATTTTGAAGAAATTACAGTATGTCAATAACTTGATTCCTTTTCAAAAGCTTAAAAATATGTCTCACAAAGGTGATTTACCATCAGTGGCTGACTTGGCAGAGTGCACATCAGGCTGTTGTCTTATAATTACTTTTTCTGAATCATTGTAGTGGCAGTAATTCCTACTGTGGGTGCTTCTGCTGATGAAAAATCTCATGGGACAGGTCCTCCAAGGGAGAGCCCAGAAGATGTTGAGATTAAAAGAATGTTCTCAGAGGAACACCTACACACTTGTCTGACACAGCAGGATGAGCCCCAATAATATCTTTTGGATCTAATTTTTCTAACTCTGGAAACAACTCGGATCAGCTCTCACTAGACATGCATTAACTCCTTCAGAAAAGTATAGAAAAATCAAGTAGTCATCCTGGAGTGTCTTGTTCACTGAGATGAGAAAAGGAGAACCACATGTCATCTCATACAGATTTATTAAAAGTAGGATGGGTCTCGAGAAGGAAGTTCTTGATTAAGAGAAGCTCTGAACTACATTACTGGTGGCCTGGATGTAATCTGAAAGATGCATTGGCCAAGTACGACTGTGTGTCAGGATGGGAATAGGCAGCCATCAGTCTTCTGTCTTCCCATCTGGTGCAATATATGCGGTCAAGGAGAACCTCACTGATAACCTGGAGCACCTGCAGCAGAGGGCCATCAAGATGATCTGGGGCTGCAATCCTCACCTTTGAGGGCAGACTGAAGGGCCTGGGCCTGTTTAGTCTGAAGAAGAGATGGCTGCAGGGGAGCCATCCAATAGCCCCTCATACTTATGGGGTGGTTATGCAGAAGAGAGGGACAGGTTTTTCATAGAGAAGTCTGGTGAAGGAATAAGAGATGATGGGCATGTCCTGAAATCAGAGAGGTTGAGACTCTCTCTTTTGATATGAGGTCAAACTTTTTCACAGTCAAGTAGTGGAACAGGTTGCCCAGACACACTGTGCTACCTTGGAGGTTTTCAAGGCCTGATCAACCCGGTCTGAACTGATGACTTACTGTGCTTTGACAGGGAGTTGGACTACAGTCCTTCTGAACTACCTTCTAGACTCAGTGATCCTGTGATCCTTCTGACTCTGGATGCACTCAGACTGATTGCTTGCAGATCTCTTGGGCCAGGACAGGAATTAGCAGATAAAGCAATCCTTATGGCATGACCAAGGTATGAGTAAGCATCCTAAAGGGAACTTGGACTGTGACCTCCTTTGGAACAAAAAATATCCACATTTCTTGTTCTTATCTGCAGCAAATACATTCACTGACAAATAACCCTTCTTCATAGAAATCAATTGAATCGATGAATGAATCATGAATTGCCCACTTTGTTCCACTTTGCTCTATTGAAAAATGTTTGTGCTGATTGTCTGCCAATGTATTTTGTTGTCCCAGCAGATGAACTGCTGTGAGCATAATCTGTTATTTGCATCAGTTCCATTACCAATTTCATGACTGTCTCTTGTGGTGCAGAGGAGGACTCAGCCCACCTGGTTTACATAAACTCCAACCATTGTATTATCTGGCAGGAGGAGAAAAAGGCATTCTGTAAAAGAGCATGTAGACATCCCTAGAAGTGTTTGCACTGCACTGAGTTTCACCCCATTTCTGTGTGAGTATGAATTGCATTTAATTTTGGCCTATGTGGGCTCACTACACGCAACAGAGAAAGATCAGCCAGTGTGTTTTCATGTGAAAAAAGAAAAACCCACTTCCATTTGAGCTATCAGATCAGGGAGGGGAAAACATCCTACAAGTCTGTTGGAAAAAATATCTGAACTCTGTTGCCTGATATACACAGTCTAATATCTAACTTTGCAGTCAGTGTACAATCTGCAAAATCCAGAAAAAGCTGAGTTTTCTAATGAACTGAGACAAGTAGGGAGGGACTCCTTGGAGCAGTCCCTGAGGCTGTGTGCTAAGAGAACTTTCTGCCAGGTCAACCCTGAGTCAGATACTGTCTTAGTACCCCAAAATCAGAAACAGCCTTTTTTGTTATAGTTAAAACACTCTGTTCTGTTCTGACTTTTCATCTGAAGGGCATGAAGAATTGTGTGAATTTCTGAATTCCACTATGTGTCAGGGGTCCATGAAGAGTTGTAGGATATGCTTTGTTTCCAACAGACTGTAGCAGCTACATGGGATACATTATAAGTACCTAAATGGCACAGACAATTTAAGAACAAGTCTGTACTGGAAGTGGTTTTGGCCTGCTAGATATCCAGGAAACTCTGGGAGAACATACATATACAAATATGTGTTTTCTACTGTGGTACATTGACTTCAACTGGCTGGCAGGTGCCCCACCCAGCCACTCTATCACTCCTCCTCCTCAGCAGGACAGGGGGGGGAAATATGTAAAATAAAAATTAAAAAGCCCATGGGTCAAAAAGTAGTTTGATTAAAAATTGGAACAAAGGCATATATGGAAGAAAAGGAGAATGCATTCTCTAACTCTGTCAGCAGATGATGTCCAGTTGCTTCATGGGAAATAGAGCCTCAGTATGTTGCTTTGCAAGACAAACACCTTAACAACAAATGCTCTCCCACCTTCTCATCCTTTCTCTCATCCTTTATTGCTGACCATAACATCATATCGTGTGGAAACTTTAATCAGTTTGATTCAACTGTCCTGATTATGCCCACTCCTGGTGTCTTGCTCACTCCCAGCCTACCAGCCTTTGAGGGTGGGGATATGGGGTGGGAGAGAGCTTCAGTGCTGTGTGCATGCTGCTCACCAGTGCCCTAAAAAACTGGTGTGTTACCAACACTTGTCTAGCTACCAATACAAAGTACAGGACCATGAGGGCTGCTGTGGGGAAAGTTAAGCCCATCTCAGCCAGATCCAATACATCTACATACAATAAAATTTCTATACTTGAATGTTATACAGGAATGCTATATTCCTGTAACAGCTGGAGAAAGAGGAAAGAAGAGAGGGATAGGGAAAGGCATTCCATCACAAGAGGGACTTGGCTAAAACATTGCAAAGAATGAGTCAAAAATAGCTCCCACTCATTTGGCTGCCACCCAAGTGGGAGAAGTAAGTTGTTTAATTTTTGAAAGAAGGGATGATCCAAATGAGCAGTAACTGCAACAGTCTTAATGGATCTCTTCTCTTCCTAATAATTTGTTGCTACTACTACCTAGTTCTGGCAATCCAGATGAGCTATTCTGAAAATGTTAGGCATCCTACAGCCTTCATGGAGTAGAGCACACTCTGGCTTTCTTCCTTCCAATAGTGCATAGGGCAGATATACTATTTTTTTTCCCCAAAATATGCATGTACATTCAGGCTCAGTGTAATATGAGAATTCCTTAAGGACAACATCAGTCTTCTCAGAGACTGAATGAGGGAATTTCAGCAGTAATTCAGTGTCATCAGAGAAGGGAGATTTCTAGGAACTAGCTTTCCCTTGCTTTGTAAGCTTATGCCATCCCAAGCTAATGCTGACTCAACGGTAACAGGGTGTGAGAAATTGCAGAGGCAGCGGCTATAATTGCCTGAGGAGAAGTCCTTGCCTATCTATGAATGATAAAAATTGAACCTCACATGCCCGTGGCAATTCTGAATAAATTACTCAGTAAATTGATTAGATTGTATACAAGTAAATTATAATGGACAGGCAGTAACTGAAGATTCTCAACATACACAAACTTTGCTATTAATCTCCTTTTCAAAACATAGATAGGTTCAAATACTGTGAATATTTTTTTAATAAGGTATTCAAAGACCAACACTGTCTTTTCTTTTTATTTTTCCTTCTGGCTGCTCCTAGGAAAGCCCTTGCTGTATAAATACAATTATACTATGCTTGCCTATCACAAGAACTTTTGTACAGGGTTCTCTTTTTCATTATATAGTTTCCTGAGATGTTAGTTGTCTGGACATGGAAAACAAACTTGAGCATTATTGCCTTTGATAATTGCTGTCTGTGTTAAAGTATGGTTGTGTTTTGTTCTTAGCAAGAACTAGCAGCGCACTTCTGTAATACAAAAGAGGTCATGACCCAGAGATAGTCACAACACCTGTTAATAATATGCACAGACACCTGGGACCACAGGGGGGACATTTTTTTCCATGATGCCCTATGATGGCCCTATGTGCCTTTTCATAGGAATATTGAGGTAGGAGTAAAAGCTCTTAGACATACTGGACATAAGGTGCTTGATACCAATACTGGTTACTGATTATTTTCCTTGGGTGATATAGGAGTGGCAGCAGTACTTAAATTTGTAGTACCACAAAGAGTCAGATCATCTATTGGCACTTTTAATGTTTCAAATATTAGTGTTTATTGCTTATTGAGCATCATGGATTTTCTCCTTCAAATTTGTGCATGGAGATACTTTGTGAGGGAAGGGAGAGGCAAGAGACTCCTTTTTTCAACAGAGAGTTTGTGAAAAGGCCAGCCTCCAAATCTGTGAGAGATAAAGAAGGCGGTTTCTTGGCACTGTCATACTAGACCTCCTTGGAGAGAAAGTCTCCACCAAACAGCTTTGAAGCTGCTCATATTTAGAGTGACATTCTTAACCTTCCAGAAATGTCAGATAAAGATATGTTCACAGAAAGCTTTGGTGGTGCCAGACAGTCAGCTGTCAGATTTGTGTAGTTAAATAAAAATAAATATTGTATTGCCCACAGATTTGCCAGGGACATGGAGATCTCTTGATTTTATAAGTATGTCATTATTGGGAAATATACCTTGTGATGCTTCCCTTTGGTGACTTGAGACATTTTTGGATTTTTTTAGTTGTGTGTGATAAGCCTGAGGGTTATCAGAGGTACACCACCAAATTTAAGAGCTGATTTTCAGCAAAGTCTAAGAAATATCACATATTTTGAGGTTTCATGCAAAAATATACACCTTTTTAGAGGAGGGAAAGATGTCTGAATGCCTGACTTGGCACTATTAACTGTCAGAATCTACAAATGTAGGCAAATTATTTTGTGTTTCACTAGTATTATCAGAATTTTGCAGACCCTGACACCTTGAGAAGCCCAGAACACTGGGCAGGCATTTGATGATACCTCTTCAGAACTTCTCCAATGTCCAGTGACTTCAAAACCTGGATATCCTGAAAAGTTTGGGGTGGTATATTTTTTTTTTATAAAATAGCCCCCACTGCTTTTCTTCCATTATTTCCTT
>VYXF01009083.1:82105-144759 GCA_013397295.1 Polioptila caerulea | reverse complement strand
TTTTTTTTTTTTTTTGCTTAAGTACAATTTTAGAGTCTACAGCAATCACTATCTGAAAACTCACCGACATGTTCTTGCTGCCTATTTTGAAGTCGCCACGTGGGGAGTTCCCTTGCCTTTGATCCACCAGATAAAGGGTGACTGTGACGTTTCAGACTCAAGTTTTTAGTGTCAGAACCAAAGAGAGGCTGGATAACAAACTACCCATGTTTATAACTGCTGCTGAGAATGTCTCAAAATTGAACCTTTTTTCATCAGCATGAATTTTTTTTGTGTAAATGGAATGAACAAAGCTGTGCAATTTTAAGTTTCTTTTCTTACAAAAGAAGGTTGTGCATTTGCATAAATCACTCAACTCTCCTAACCAAGTTTTGCCCCTGTTGGCCTAGATCAACTTCTTTGTCTGAATTGAAGCATTTCTAAAGCCAATTAAATATTTGCATGAAAAATCAACATTTTGTTAAAGTCCAAAGTTAATAACTCCTTTGAGGAAAAATGATCAGTGTAAACTCAATATGGATTTAGACTGTTGGGCCTGCTATTAGTCCTGCAGCACCCAGACAGGCCAGCCTGGCTGCCAGTCAGTCAGTGACAGTATTTGGTGAGGTGCCACGATGGTGAATAGGAGAACTGGGGAGAAATGAAAGGTACCACGGAAGTTCTTATTAGGAAGTATTACTGTTGGAAAAGGGGAGAACTAGAAACTATGGGAATGCAGCTCAGGGAGCATGAGAAGACCAACTGAGATTAATGCTGGGGGATACAGGAGGTCAAAATGTAAAGAATATGTCAGAAATCGACGGGAAGTAAGGCTTCATTCATTTTGTTTCTAATGAAATAACTTCCTTACTATCAAGCATACCTTTTTGACTACAAATTAAGTATTTACAAACTACAAACAAAATCTTTGCAAAAATCATTCAGCAATTATTTCATAGAAATGTAATAATCTCTCACTTAATTTACTAATTAATTGAATCTTACTGAAATATCTTAGTTCATTTTCTCAGATTCTGAATGGAAGAAAAAAACTATCTATGCACAGTTGCACCTCCCTTGTTATGAGTTTTTTATGTGAATGCTATATAGTAGAAATAAACTCTATATGTTTTAATCTATTAAGAAAAAAAAAAAAGATAAAGCAGATGACTGGCCAAGTTTAAGACTCATCAATTTTCCTTAAAATTGGTTTTCTGCTGTAATATTTTCTATGAATTTCCTGATTCTTCAGTTGATTAGAAAAGCTGACTTTGAGGAAAAAAGTATAAATTTATTCTTTCTAGTTTTGTTAAAATTTCACAGCTCTTTACTTTTTACAAGCCATGTTACAAACTTGAGCAGTCAACCTTAGCACAGGCCTAAAACACAAAAAAAAGGAGAATGTCACACTATAACAGAGCAGAACTAATTGAGAGGAGGCTGTACAACCAGCACCAGATATACTCCCACCAGAGCCAGGATTATTACCTGTAGAATTTGAGATCATCATCTTTCTTTGTATAACATAAACAAAACCAAGCAAACATACATTTAATTAAAAACAAACAAACAAACAAGAAAACCCAAACCAAAAATGCCCCAACAAAAGCCAATAAAACAACAACAACAAGAAAAACCCAAACCAGAACCAAGGAAAATTTTTTGCCAGAGCACAGATTCCAAAACTGGAAAAAAATATTGAAAGTGTTTGACAAGTTACCAGTGCAATTCTTCTGGAAGTTGGGGTTCTCTAGCGGGTGCCCAGGAATGCGGCACTGAAATCTGTGCTGCCAGAACTCGGGAAACCAGGGGTTGCGGGTGTTGGTGTCCAGACGCAGCTTCAGGTAGTAGTCATCAAATGCCAGCACCTCAGGAGACTGCAGTTTGATAGTAATGCCTCCATTTGCTTCAGGTTCATAACCTTCAATGACTTCATCTCTGTCTGCCCAACCGTCACTGAAAAGAGGCAAAAAACCACTTATTACACAAAGACATAGGGCTTGTTCTGGAAAAGCAACCAGCCAAAGGCAGGCTGGCACCCTTGGAAGAAAGGGATTAATGGGGAATCTAAAGATGTACAATTCAGGCAGAGAAAATAGAGTGATAGTGACTTGTAATGAGCAGTCTGACTGATTTTGTGCAGAGTCCTCATTAACTCATACAGAATAATGAGGTTTTATCCTTGTCCTTCTGGAAAGGTTATTTAGTCGTAGCTTGTGCTGTGATGTCTCTGTGACTGAAGAGATTCTGCTTAATTTCTGCTGTCCTGAGAGAGGTGAAAACTGAGATAATTATTGTTGTTAAAAAGGAAAACGAGCCAGGATCTTGGATGTTTTTCAAAATAGACCTCAGCATGCACGGATCATACAGCCAGAAGAGCAATTTAAATCAAGTATGAAGTGAGAATTGTATTCTGTTGGAAGAGAATGGAATAAGACCACTCGACCAAACTAAAAATAAAACCACATGCTCTTCTCACACTGCATGGGATTTGTGATAACATGATTTTTTCCCTCTCCTCATTCTTTTTTTTTATTCCTTTTTTTCTTTTTTTCTTTTTTTTTTTTAATTAAGAAACTATAGCTTTCTACCTTACTTCCCTGTTTGTTCATATATGAGATGCTTTTGAAAACCTGAAGATGAAGCTCTTTCTTGACAACATTATTTCATGGAAAGCCTATCTTAACAGGTTTGAACAAAGTCCATTGGGCTTAGCCTCTGAGCTTTAGTTTAGTTCTTTAGTTCCTTTTCTCCTTCTTTAGGAATCCATTGATTTAGTGTCATTCTCCAGTTCTTATTAGTGTCTCCTAAGAACAGTGCTTTTACCATCTAATTTAAGTGCAAATATAAGTCAGCCATTGCTTAATCTTAAAATGCTGGGCATGTAATGAAAAAAATAGATTATTCTGGCACCTCAGATCTAGGTCTATTGCACTCAGAATCAAATCAACTGCACTGCTTCTGTGAATAGCAGACAGATGAAGCACTTGATAATAACAGCAGACAAACCACTGAGAGAAGTCTCAGATTCACCCAAAAGAGGGTTCCATCCTTAATCCCAGACAGACTGAAAAAGGTCCTTGTTAGAAGCCTTTTACACACAGCCTTGACAAGAGTGTTGTGGTGCAGACCATTACCAGCTGAGGGTATGTATGAGACACTCAGCACAGGTGTGCCTGGGTCTCCACATAAGCAAATACTGATGATTTGAAGTAGGAAGCTCTGTCACAGTCCTGGTCAAACAGCTGTGAAGTGACTATGCACTGAACATGTGTGAGCTTTTGGTCCTCAGCCACCAGACTGAACAGCTGCATGGTTTAGTTGGCATTCACAGTAACTGCTGCATCTCTGCTCTAAGCACCCAGAAAGTGAATGGCAGTTCTCCATGCTAATACAGGAAAACCCATCTACTAAATTCTTTCTGCAATGGAAACACAATGCAGACCTCTATTAGGGAAGTTATTTGAGACATGGGGCATCTGGCTGTGCAGAGTAATCAACACATTCATTTCAACCTGGTCTCAGGAACTCACAAATCTATATTTTAAGATGGCACTACATGGCACCTTTGAGGCAGGATTTCTTCTCTGTTTCCCCCTTTGCCAAGGCCTCGTAGTAGAACCATCCAAAATTTCTGGGTTTAAAAACTATTGACAAGTATCTTCATATAGCATGAAATACATGTGTGTGCATGTTGCATTTCAAATGCAGTATGAAAGCAAAGAGCTGGGGGAGATGCAGGGTGTAGGTCACGGGAGGGAGACAGCGATTTTGGAAGTGTCCCAAAGGGACTCTCTCTGTCAAGCTGAACCTGGAAGAAGCTGCTGGTCACTTCTTCCCACAGCCTGGGGTACAGGTTACTCAGTGTCATGTACCAATACAGCCCAAGTGATACCCACCTGGCTCAGCCTTGGCCTGACAGCTGCACTTGAATTGCCACAGGGGTGCACAGATTTAAAACCCTGCAACTTGTCCATCCCTGCTCCCTGCCCCAGCAGACTGCCTGAAATTCTGAAGTGAAAGAAGCCACAGTTCAACATCTCTGCATCCTTCCACTCTTCACTTTTCCATATGCTGAGGACAAATAATAAAATGTACCATGCACCCCCGACTACTTCATAACAGACTATGGTCTAGATGATCCTGGTCTAGATAACCTTGCAAAGGTAAAACCACGAAAATTAACCTTCTGATTTCACGTAAGTAAAGATGGAAATTTTCACCAGGGAGAAGGAAAAGACACAATATTTATCTTTTCTTATGTGGGGGAATTCTAAGAAAGAGATCATTCTTACAGCATGAGTAATTAAGTCCTAATTGCATAATTACCTCATTATTTGTCACAATGTTTTTGGCTTTCAAACGGTAGACTCAAGCAGAAACATTAACAAGTCACAAAAATTAAGTAAATTGAGCCAATTTTTACAAGACCTTGTTGAAATGAGGTAGTTTCTCTACTGCTTGGATTCCTACCAGCCAAAAAAATAGTTATTTATTTTTTCCTCTCCCTTTCCCTAATATGTTTAGCTTGGAAAATGGCCAAATAAACTCTGAAGGCAAAATGGAGCAAATCTGTAAAACAAGAGAAAGGGTATTTTGAATTCTCTGAGGGCAGCTCATCGAAAAGTTCCTCTAAACTGGAACACAGATTGTTACCTAATGTTTCTTTGTCTGTTTCTGGCCCCAAGTATTCTTTATTCTCACTTCAACTTCTTCAAATTGTTCAATCTGTCTGATAAGTTTTATCTTCAGCAAAATGTGAAGAAAAAGCACTGGAATCAGAGGAAACAAGTTCATACGTATTGAAGCTCATATGGGAGCTTTGCTCTACTTTCAGTAAAGTCAAGAAAGCAAAGAGGAGTCCTCTGGTTTCTTAGGGGATCCGTGCCATCCTGGCAGCTGCAGGCTGAATGAGCTGAAATTCGCCCTGAGTGGGATGTGCAGCCTTACCAGTAGCTGTGGGAGTTACAGTATCTTTATATATCTTTACCTGTTATAATATCTCTCTATGTTCCTTTTTGTTGTTTATATACAAGTTAAAAAAAAGATTTTCTGGAAGAACTGCACCTCTAGTGTCATATAAATAAATGGATAGTGGTCCAGAAGATGATGGGGAAAAAAAAGACATTTTTATTGCTGGGCAACAGCATGATACTGATGGTCAGATGACAGAGTAAATGTCAGTGTCAGAATCACAAGATCAATAGCTGAGTCAACATAAAAATGAAATTTCATTTTAAAAAGGAAGCACATACTATTCTTTTGTTGCCAGAACAAGTACATTCCACCTACTATCCTTCTTTCATCCTGCTGAATAGCAAGTAGCACTACACATAGCACTTTTTGCTAGCCTGTCTTTCTGTGTGCCTTTACTTTTACTTTACAGATTTCAGGAGGTGGCCCGATATTCATTACCCAAACTGCCATCCCTGCTAAGTGCCCATGCGTGTGACAATCCAGCCTTGAAACGTGCTGGGTATCTTGTGCAACTGTTGATCTGAAGCTTTGTGAGGGAGTTTAAAGTGTGATGATAGAAACAGTGAGGGAGGGAAAAGCTTGTGGGTGTCAAACTAGCAACCACTCTTTTTGCTCTTAGGAGAGAAAGAACAGCTTTTGTTATGGTTTTGGGATGTCTATCACAGTCAAAACGGTCACTGATACTCTGCAAGCTGCTCTTGGTCAAAGTCCCAGTCTTGCGGCTGACATTAATGATACCAAATCCTGATTTCAATGCTCACTCACAAACAAAAATCAGGTGGAAAGGAAAAAAGCTCTAAGCTACCCCAGAGGATTAGAAGTCCTAGTTCCCACTATCACAGATGGATTTTGAAGAAACAAAGCCTTTTTTTTTCAGTTTTTTACTGTTCTGTTAATATGTGACAATGGACATCACTGAATTGTGGCTTAAGCATCTTAGCCTCCTTGTATTTCCTGAACTGCAGTCACATATATTCTTGTGACTGAAACACTGGGAGAAATGGAATGGATTTCCAATTTCCTCTCCTCTTCCAAACATGAATACTGTCAGCTGCTTTTCACAAGGGCTGATGAGACAACTAGCAATCAGCCTTTCTATTTTCATCTCTTCAGGGCTTAACTCTTAAGTGATACAGGAGCAGCTCTGCTCTGCTTCTCAGCATAGTGCTCAGAGAGTTACTGATCCAGATACTTTTTCCAAACAGGCAAACCCACAAAAGTAAACACACTATTGTTTCTGAGGACTGCTTTCTGTGAGATTATTGTCGAGTTAACATCCTTTCACAGGTAAAGAAAATGAAACACATTTGTTAGTCATGGATACTGACTGGCAATTTGATGCCTGCACCCTTGATCAAACCCATGGTTTGATCCAACTGACCAAAGCTATAGAAGGCAATTGATTTAGACTCCTCTGACTGGAGAGCTACAACTCCCTTTGCATTAGCTGAGGTTATGTTTTCTTAAGAAGTTTTCATTCATGATGAAATATTTTCTTTTTCTCTGGACAAGTTAGAAAAGAGGAGAAATTAAGTGCAAGAAGCCCTTTTAAATGCTAAATTAATTAATTAGTTATTTCTGCAATAATCCCTCTGTCTACAGTAGATATTCTTGTCATTATAAAACTGAATAAATCAATCATATTATCATGATTTCTATCTCTTTAGTTTCAAGTGTTCAACCTTCACAGCGGCTCCCTGCAGATATCCCATTCAAACAGGGTAGCAGGGAACCAGGTGACCATAACTGTCGCACAAAAGGCTCAGAATGTACGTTCTTGCTTTGTCTCCTTTCCACAAAACTAAAGTCCATGTCAGTACACCTCCCCTGTCATGTTGATATACATCCCTGCAGAGCCCAGTGCCGAATGCCTTCCTGCCAGACTCTCCAGGCTGCCAGCTGGCCTGCTGTTTTGTCAAACTTCTAATGCATTTAAGTATGAGGACAGCACCACTCAGAGAATTTAACATTCAATAAAGTGCCACTACACTTTGTTAATATGTTAATATCTGTATTTTTAAAAAACAATGATTATATGCTGGTTTATATACATATAGTGTTTTAAAAGGCTGGACATTTTAACTGGAAAGTGTTTTTTGCAAAACTGTCTTGCTGTGTTGTAGTAGTCATACACTGCTTTTTTAGAGGCTCTTTGGACACTGCTTATGTAGCGGTATTTCAAAATGCTACAAAAGCCAAGGTAGTGATAAGTAGCATTTAAATAATTTGTTATTTGATTCTGGAAATTCCAGTGCTCTCAATTTCCAGAGCAGGTCAGACATGGAAGACTGTAAATTTCCCTTTCTCATTTTATAGAAGTGTTTTCTGACAGCACCCTACTGGAAAAGCCTGAACTCATTTTTCTGTCTGCATGCAAGAGTTGTGTAACTCCTTTTCTTTACCGTCAGAATGCATGGAAACTCAGAGCTCAGCATAGGCCTAACCCAAAAAGTAGCAGTGTAGCAAGTGGAATAATTTCATGGGAAAAAAAAAAATCAGTGTTGCCATTTGCTATGATCATAGGTGGCAGAATAAGGCCCAGAGTTACTCATGAACAGCTCTGCAGCTGACTGTTCATCTGCCTTCTTCTGGGAGTAGATATTTTAAAGAATTCTTTATTTCACCAGCCTGATGTGAAGAATAAACACAACTACCGTATTGTGTAGGGGGATGGGCCTATTCTCTGGCAACAAGAAACACTACCAAAGATATTCAGTGTCTGTGTAGTACACACCTTAAACAGAAGATGCCATGTAAAGAAAATTGAGACTGTCCAATACTCACAAGTCAGCAGCTCACAAAGTGACTTTCCTCCTTAGGCATATGCAGTCAGTCAATCCCAGCTGTCAGCAATATCCACTAAAGGGTGCTGATCCTTATTGCTGATGAATATTGTTGCAAACATGGGAAACAACAGGACATTTTTGCACTTACTCATTTAGCTAATTCACTAGAATTACACACTTGCATTGAAGAGTGGGAGAGCTTTCTTTAGTTGCCAACCAGTAATTTTTAAAAAGTATAGTTTTAGTTTTACCTATAAGTCCTAGCAATATTAGGAAAATAATCCCATACAGATGAGCCTGTATGTCACTGCTGGCAAGAGCAGGCTGAGTACTGTCGGTCTGTAACCCGAGGCCTGCTGACAACAGACTGACCTCCTCAAAACCAGAACAATCAAGTTCACTAAATTTTCTCAGCTGAAAGGAAAACTAAAAGGTGATAACATGCAATCATAGAATGGCTTGGGTTATAAGGGATCTTAAAAGCCATCTAGTTCCAGCCTCCCTGCCATGGGCAGGGATACCTTTCACTAGACTAGGTTATTCAAAGCCACATCCAGCCTGGTCTGGAACAAATCCAGGGATGGGACATCCCCAGGTTCTCTGGAAAACCTGTTCCTGTGTCTCACCACTCTCACAATAAATAACTACTTCCTAATATCCTATTTAAACCCACCATTTTTCAGTTTAAAATCATTCCTTCCTGTCCTATCACTACAAGCCCTTGTAAAAATTTTCTCTACATTTTCTTGTAGGCCCTCTTCAGGTGCTGAGCAGTGCTATAGGCTCTGAAGTCTTCTCCAGGTTTAAAAACTCTCAGCCTGTCTTCACAAGAGAGGGGCTCCATCCACCTCTGAACTTGCTCCAATAGATCCAAAACCTTCTGGGTCCCCAGAGCTGGACACGGTACTCCAGGCGGGATCTCAAAAAAGCAGAAAGCCAGAAAATCACCTCCTCTGATATAGGCCTCAGTACAGACCTGTAGTTTGGCTCCTGCATGCATGGATGGAGATAGGTAGGAGTCATCACCTTCCCAAGGTCTCTGTCTCTTTCAACCAAGGTACTTTGGAATTCATATCTGTTTCCTTTTCCCACAAACCATGCTGGGGTCAAATGTATCCTGAATTCCAGCCTTCAGGTTTCTCCAGTTTGCTCACCTCCATAGGTCAGTCTTGACTAAAGTGAGCTGGAAACATGGGAATATCAGTTCTGCACACTGGACATATGAGAAGAAAAGATTTAGAAAGCAAAAAGTAAAGAGAAGACTGCTGCCTTCAGGATGTCACACACACACAATAGCAGATACAAGAGGAGCATTTGGTGCCAGACTGTGCAGATTTTAGACTGCTAAGTCACACAGCACTGCTATGGCACTGTGAGCTGTAAACTTCCCATGGACCATAGACTGAAGAGCATGTCAAGCCTGGGGCTGGTTATCTCTTGAGAAGATTAGAGTGTCTGAGGAAGAGACTGGTATGATTTACCAGCCAACCCTGCTTCATTTAAGACAGCTCTGTGTATCCATTATGGTTTCAACTCTAATCTCCTGCAGGAGGTGCTATTTCCTGAGAGAAATCGAGATATGAAGTTTAAAATGTTTAAAAATTATTCCAAGGCAACTTCCTGCAAGTGATTTGTCACATCTCTTGGTAAAATTTCAGTTCTTGTCAGGTTCTGCTTCATGACACTGCATACAACATTTTTTGCTTCCCATTCATGATTACTGAAGGCTCACAGTCACAGTAGCACATTAGTTATATTTCACACAAACAAAAAATGTTGGTAAGGGCTTGAAACTTTTATTTAATCAATCAGGGATTTTTTTGAATGAACTACACTCTGTAAAGAACCTAAAGTTGGTAAATAATAGTTCACTATGTATCAAATTATCATCATTCACTTCTGTGTGAATGTTCGAAGTTTTTGCACTGTTCATTTAAAAATGTAGATTATAACCTTGTGGACCATGATGGATTGTATTTTGCAAATATGTATTTACAAAGGTTTTAATTATCGTATGCAGTGCATATATTTGCATGCAATTTGCATAATATAATTTCACTGCCTATCACGCAGACACTATCTTGGAGAGTCTTTACTGTGAAGATTCTTGATATATTTGGCATTTTCAAATGTAGTTGCTGCTTTTATGCAGGAAAGGTTTTACTGCTCGCGAGGGTGCACAATGCTGCATATCTTGGAAAATCAGCAACTATACATGTATTCTCTAAGGCAATGGCTGATTTTTCAAAAGGGATACACATGCTTTCACCACAGACTGACAAGTGCATTAAATCCTTGCTCTTTATGTTTGAAATTCATAACATGAGGCATCATGAAAGCGCAGTATCTTTTCCAAATGGAAGCATGAGTGTAGAGAAGAATATCTAATTTTAAACAAACACACACAAACAGGAAGCTTTAATCTTAGCATTGTGCCTCATCTAAGGTGCTCCTGGGCTCCAATATCACACAAATACAGAATCACAGAATAAGCTGAATTGGGAGGGACCCACAAGGGTCATTGAAGTCCAACCCTTGTCCCTGCACAGGACACCCCAAAAGCCACACCATGTGCCTGAGAGCATTGTCCTAACACTTCTTGAAACTCTGCCAGGCTGGTGCTGTGACCACTGCTCTGGGGAGCCTGTCCCAGTGCCCAACAATGCTCTGGGTGAAGAACCTTTTCCTAATATCTAGGCTAAACCTCCCCTGACACAATTTCAGCCACATGAAATCAAATCCAAGATTTTTACTACCTTATTAATACAAATAAATCTAAAACCAGAGAGGCTTATCCTTGCATCTCAGTACCAGGTCCTGGGGATGTTTTGTATCCCCTTGCTGTTGCTTTAATATATGTGCAAGAAGACTCCACCAAAAAATGAATATGGATAGTAAGGATATGGTCATTCCTGCTATAAAGAGCCCAGCTGTAATCCCTTTCCAGGAAGGATAACTAGGAAGAAGTGTTCCTGCTGGTTCCTCCAACCTGCCTGAAAGTTACAGACTGAGGTCTTTTCTGTGCAGGCATGTAAAGGCATCAAGAGGAATAGAATCATTCCTACCTCTGTTCCAGCCAACTACAGTCTTAAGTCTGGATCTGAAGGGCTGGAAAGAGAGATAACAAATCGAGGGGAAACAGTCTGGAAATAGATGGAAAGGTATATATATAAATTCAGAAAAGAGACCAGGTAAACACAAGTCCCTCTTTGCTCCATGTCCCTCCAGCAGATCTTGCTGGATGCTTGGATATTAATTTTTTGCACTTATGAAAAGAACATGTCTTCCCTAAACACATGCAGAAAAAGTGGAAGCATAGTTCCTTTCTTCCTTCCTTGCTTTGTTTTTGACGTCCTGCCAAGGAACAGGGAAATAGGGAAACCACTTAGAATCCCATTTCCACTTCCATACAAACCATCCTTTGAGAAATAGCATGAATGGCAGCCTTTAGATTTCTCCACAATGTTTGCTTACTTTCACAGGATAATCCAAAGTTTCCCTTTAGGGTTTTCATTTTTAGCTGATTCCCTCAAACCATCACTTACTGTAACCATCTCATATTACAAGAGTTAAAAGAAATACACAGAATGTATAGGCCTTTTCTTAATACAAATTACATTTGAAATATGAAGACCTAAAGAGGACATCCCATTCTTCGCATTAGCTTGCCATTACTGGTTTGCATATAAACTTTTTTTCATACCTGAACAAGGTTTCTGGAGTGCCTTTTCCACACTCATGGTTGAAAAGTGACCCTTTACACACATTATTTGTTTGGGAATTTTTCCTTGCTAGCCCTTTAATGAAGCTGTGTCTGCAGAGGAACTGGCAGCTGTAGGTAAGAGTCCATTATCCATTCCATACCAACAGGTACTAAAACGGGCTTTGAAAATCAGATTGAATAAAATGAAGAACAAAAGAAGTATGATTGAACACATGATAAAATCACAAAACTCATGAAGATATTAATCAAAGTTGTCATATATTAGAATATCTCCCTAAATGACTGTTTCTACCAAGACTATGTTAAATTCGTCCTTATCTGCCATTCTCTCTTTTTCATGTTCTGTGCATAATTGAACATCCAGATTACTCTGAATGTTTATGAATAATATAATTTCCACTCAAATATTTATAAGTCATTCATTTGAAATAACATATTGATATGGGAAATATCAAATTCATATTATGCTAATGAGTCTCCTAAGCACCTAAACCATTCTAGTTAAAGAATCAAGTAATACTTTAAGTCTGGAATAAATAAACACGGAATAAATAAAACTATTAAACTTCAATAACCTACTAGCACAGCATTATATTGTGCCAGTAAAGAAAAGCTCATGAACTGCTAGGAAACCAAGAAGCCAATGAATAATTTGAATAATGAATTAACCTGAAAATTAGCCAATCTTTTAATGAACAATTGCTGAACATTAAACAGGTGTAATACCTTGAATTTTTTTACAATCCACTTTGTTCATACAATTCTATTACACTTGACCTCAAGCAAATGTTAGAGAGCATTTTAAAATGTATAAAAGTATTATTGATTTACCCCTCTGCAATTACTGATGTCTTAATGTTGTGTCTATTCCTGTAGGTATACACTTATGAAATGAGAAATTTAGGCACAATCCTATGCTTGTCTTAACCAAATTTAGTTCAACACCACCTGGCTAACCTCTACACCTCCTGCTGTAGCAAGCAGAGCTAGAGTAGGACAGTAGCAGCCTTTTAGGATGCAGGTCTCAGATGCCCAGTCCTTATATGAATATAACTGGAAATTATCAGATATCTTTCTCAGAGGAACCACTGAATTGTGCCGTCTTGTTGAAATGTACTTATTAAAGACTAGATCACGAGTTTACCTCTCAGATTGTTCATGTGTTACTCCTTCCAGGTTTCATGCTGGCATCACTGAGAAAGCTAGGATGCCAGATATTCACTGGCATAAGGAAAAGGTTCACACTGGTTCCTGCTAGCGTGCAGAGCAATGTTATAATATTGCATCCCACAGTAACCTCATTTTGGAGCACGTGGGGCATGGAATAGCCGTAGTGAGGTGCATATGTAAATGCTGAGTTTGCATGAAGCAATACCTGCCTACCCTCCTAACTATCTAGGAATTGGAAAAAACAGCTATTGAAGCCTTTTTCTTTTTAAAAAATGATTAAAATGCAGACTTACTCAAGTGTAAGCATAAGTGAAGATTTAATAAAAGCAAGGGGTTTCATTTTAAGTTATGCTAAACAGAAATGTATATTGAAGATTTTATGAAAAAAAATTAAAACCCACTTATTGATTATAAACTTTAATAAAATTGTGAACAGATATATGTTTAGAAAAAGTAGAATGATTTGCCAAAATCTTGCTCACACTAGATGTATCTTGAAACATGCATAAAGTTGCAGGAGTAAAGTTTCATATACTTTTTATATGGTCAAGCCAAACTGAAACTAAGTAAATGTACATTGAGTAAACTACTAACATTTCATTAGACTAAATAAAATACAAAAATTCATCAAAGTCACAACTGAGAAGGCCTCCAAAGTGCCTTATTTACCAAATCACCAAATTAATGCATAATATAATCAGATTAACTTCAAAATGGACAAAAATAATATTTATCCATGTTAGTTCTCTACTGGAGATTGAGAAGTAGAGAAGGCATCTTTTTTTCCTTCTAAATCCCAAGTTCTACATGAATTGGAAGATTTCTTACACGCAATGTGTTTGGATAACTTTTCTCTTATCAGATATTTTCATAATGGAAACTTGTCCTAATGACCATCTGTCCCAAAAGAGGCTTTGCTTCTGATGTAGAAGCTGTGTTTGTACCCTTTATTTATGCAGTCATGGAATAATTTAGGTTGGAAGAGATCCCTGGAGATCTTATAGATTAGGAATATATATGGTCCATGCAATCTCCCTTTAAGTAATTTGTCTCTTTCCTGTCATTTCCTTTGCATCATCAGAGTCATGTAACTTGGGTGACAACAAATCTGCTACTATAAATTAAGTTTTACACTTTTACTTAGGAAGGCAAAACTTCTTTAATCTATTAATCTATTAATTAATCTATTGACCCCAGAGCAATCAAAGCGTTCCTAGGATCAAATTCTATTTATTAGTGATGATGTTACAATTTAATTTACTAATGGAAAACTGAAGCAACCCTCTTAAAAATAGGACCTGATTCTGTCTGGCTTTTGAACAAAGGCACAACTGTGAAAGATTAACTTGCCTTTCCTCCTGCAAGATACAGTGAGAGAGAACTCTTTCCTTTTCCTTTCATGAATCTAGCCAGAGAAGAAGAATGTGCATAGACCAACAGAAAACACATACTTGTCAATTGCTTCATTCAGTATTGGGATTTGCAAGGAAAATCTGAAAGGCAATGTGCAGAAACGTGAGTAAAAATGCTACATTTATGGCCAAGGAAAGGTGCAAGAGTGAAAGCCAAATGGAATCAACTAAAGCCTGCTGTCAGGATGCTGCATGGGCCAGCTACTCCTTGAGGGCTGGGGAGCCAGGAATGGAGGGAGGACCCCGGGAAGGGCAGGACTGGGCCTTGCCAGCCATGGCTCAGTCCAGTTGTGCCCAGGCCAGGAGAGCCAGGGACACCCCGGTGCTGTGGCCAAGTTCAGTGTCCATTCCATTTTCAGCTTTTTGAATGATTTTTAAAATCTCTTAAATAGAGATGGGAAACTGCCTTCTTAACATTTCTGTCCCACAAGTACAACTGCTATAGCCATCACAAACATGCAACTCGTCCAGGTAGAAGAGAGAATGACGCTCCTGACTACAAACTGGACCGTTGCCACTCCCTGAAGGTAAGAAAGAAAAGGAATTTCAAAACCAAGGAGAAGGTGACAAGTCCCCAGTGTTGTTATTTCTTTTTACTCTATGGCTGAATTATATGCAAAAGGTTTAGAATCAATCTCAAAGATACCACTCACAGAAATCTACTCTATCTCTATCAACAAGTTCTGAGAGCAAATTTTATACGTGAAAATCAGAGAAAAAACAGTTACTTCTAGGGAAGTATTCAAAATAAAATATACTTGCTTATATTCATCCATTGAAATACCAACAAAACCTACGCAATATAAGGTTAAATCGCATGCAAGTGAAAAGAAAAGAAAAGAAAAGAAAAGAAAAGAAAAGAAAAGAAAAGAAAAGAAAAGAAAAGAAAAGAAAAGAAAAGAAAAGAAAAGAAAAGAAAAGAAACCCCAAACTGAACAAGAAGAAGAAGAAAAAGAAGGAGGAAAACAAAACCCAAAACAGAACAATGTAGGGGGGAGAAAGGAAAACAGCCTTTTCAATAAAAATACTCTTGTGGGACAAAAGTAAGAACAAGGACTGTCCCTCACAAAAAGGTAGAGGGGATAAAGGAAGAAAAATTGATGGAAGTGGAGAGAACCAGATGAAGAGCTCTAGATTTTCTGTATTGTGTCCTGTGAGCTGTAAGTAAAGAAAGATTGCACAGTTGGCGCTACCTCAGGAGAAACCTAGGATGTGATTAAAAGCCAAACAGGCAGAGTGCTTTCATCTGCTGCCTGCTGTCTTAGAAAGGACAAATGTCTGGTTTTCCAAGTCCCCTTTAACCTTCTACTGGTGGCCACCTGTGCTTAGTCCTATACCTTCCTCTCTATCTGATTTCTGTGCATTAAAACTCCTTCTTTCCCATCCCAATGAGGACTAAAGCATGGGGAATGAGTTCAGTCAGGTAGAATGAACACAGAGGACAGTCCTGTAGAAGCCTGAGCCTTGAAGGACCAGCAATTCTACATGAAGCAAATTATTTATCCCTCGTGAATACCATGGTGTTGATTCTGGATCCTCTAACTGTGCTCTGGTAACACCTACTCATCTGAGGGATACTACAGGAAATAAATGAGATTGCTCAGGATTAGTAAACTTTAGTCAGTTAGAGAAATGAAGAGATATGAGGACAGTATCAAGGTCACTTCAATCATGGTGCTTTTCAGAAAGTCCATGGCAGGCAGAGGACACAATGGTTGGGAAAGAATGCAGATCTGTCATTACTTTCAGGGTTTTAAAGAAGAGTGTGCAATTACAGATATATAAAACGATTGACAAGAAAATAATTTTCTGAGTGAATTAAAACTAAGAGAGAAGGGAGATAGGGGAAGGAAAAGTAGTAAATTCCTACATGACAGTCAATTTAATTTGAAATATAAATACTTCATAACCTATCCAATACATATTAATTGTATTTCCAGCTGTAGGAAAGGAAAAATAATTAACCTAATGCCCCATTTGACAATATTTAGGAAACAATATTAATGGAAAGAAGAGGGGAAAAAAAAGATACATTATCTTTATGAAATAACATGTTATGTTTTTACTTAAGAGGGAATAAAAATATAAATATTCACTAAATTAACTATTACTTAAAATAAAAAATTGTTTACTAATTAGAGTCATAGTTTTTAAAAATCTGTGCAGTGAACTTTTCTCTGTGGTTATTATTGGGGGAAGAAGGATGGGAGATCTGTGCAGATGTGAAACATATGTATCATCTGTATAGCAACACAGATAAAAGCTAAGAGGGAATTTACATGAATGAGAATGAACTCTATTTGCCAATCAGTTTTCACCTGTCCTCTAAGTCTTTATTGTCATATAGGGCTACACACTCTGTCCTGGACAGTGACCCCCACTATGGCCAAGCAATCCTTTGCCACCCCATCCTTTTCTCTTTCTCATCTGCTTGTCTGTTATTCCCCCAGTTATTCTTCTTTTCTACACTACAGGACTTTCCCCCTTTCACACTGTCTAGATAAAGGGACTTCATTCCATGAAAGCCTCTAGATATTGCCATGATTTAAGTGACAGGGGAGCATTAAACTTCTCAGCCAGTATTTTGTGCATGTATCTCTGCATGGACAGCCAGTGATTGCACATTGAAAACTACATTTTAATCCCCACTGAAATACTACTAAGTAGAAGGATGCTGCATCAGTTAAAAAGAATTAGCTGTGAAAGACTGGCATTGTATTAATGGGAACTACACAGTTTTGGCAGAGGAAGAACAGAATTATCCCTGGAAGTCTGACTCAGTACAAAAAATGAAATGACTACAAGAATGTTATTTATTTCCATCAGCATCAAGTTTAACTGTGCTACAAGACACATAAACACCAATAAAATATAAATACATGTTTGTATTTTGAATAACAATTTTACAAACATAAATACATCTGTTTAACGAAACTAGAGCTTGAGCCAGTATTTGTCACGGGGCTGCTTGAACTGTCTAAAATGTAAGTGGTAGAACATAATAATACTCTTACTGTGAATTAGATTATGACTTGGAAACTATATTTTTGCACTGAAAACAGAAGGGAAACAGAAGCTATATCTTGATGATAGAAGTAAAATATCACTCCCAAAAAAAGATACCATTCTGCCATATTCTAGTCATATATATATATATATGTTATATATATAATGCATGTGCGCCATGTAATTCTGCCAGCCAAGAAAACAGACAGGCAGTAAACAATTCTGGGTTAAAAAAAAATGGAATTAGCAGACAATGAAAGTAATATTCACTAGGTCAGTTTTTACTACCTTGCTGGGGAAATCTCTACCTTAAGACTCAAAAGCTGTGGACATCAATGAATTCAGCTTAGGACTGTGTTGTCTAGTATCCAAAGAGAGCAGAGGAATGACATTGTTATGTGTCTATCTAATCAATGTCCAGAAATAGCAAGGATTATTTTTCAGGGCAGGTTTGACTGAGAAGTGTGTAATGGGAATTGGTTTAATAAGACAACCTTTTAAAATGCTATATTCAGGAAATCCTCAGAGAAGCTCGTACTAGTAGACATTTGACAGCCTTCTCGGTAAAAAAAATCTTTTTTCTCTTTAAAGAAAATAAAAATAAAAGTCATGAAGGTCAGCAAGGACAGATTCCACTTCTTTTTTTTTTTTTTTTCATGAAATCACAAGTCTAATTTACCAGGCCTGGAGTTTTTTGTTATATTGAAACAGAAACTCATTTAAAGCCAATGAGCCCATTCACCAATAATGGAAATAGATACTGCTGCTCCATTCTCCTCTCTGAAACCACCTTTACCACATACTATCTCATCACCATAAACCAGCTAACATTAGCCCACACTGGTCATTAGCTGCTTTGCAAAGAACTTTCTATTTTCTCATTTATACAGAGAAAAAACAAAACCAAGAAAAATTATCTCTTTTTACTGCCTCAGAAAAGGAGGTGAGGAAAACTGTCTATCATACAACAGTAATTTATTCTGTGTCCCAACTAAAACACAGTACTCAAACCCAAGATACTTCATCCTTAGAAGTGTTGCAGTGTTGAAGCATTTATTACTGACTGTTCATATCTTCTTCAAGTAAGTTGTCCCTGTGATTTTTAAATTACCAATAAACCACATACTTGATCACAGGCTACACAATTGTAAGATGTGCAAAAATTAAGATATATTGCAATACACAGTATTTTCAGAGACATTTTAGGGCCTTCATTGTTTATGTAATTCATTGGTTGAGGATTACTTTGAAATCATAAGAGTTACACAATTGCTTTATATTAAATGAAAATGAAGATTCTTTTGTTGATGCATGTCTTCAGTAACTAAAATAAAACAGCAATACAAAAGAATTGAGAAATAAAAAAAAAAAAAAAAGGCTGCTCTGTCCCACTCCTCCAAAGACAGTGAAGCTTATTTACTAAGCCAAGTGCACATGTAACAGTAGGGCTAGGAGAAACCATTGTATTTCATTCCACAGTTTGTTCAAGTTAGTTTCCCAGAAAATCTATTCACAAATAACAGAAAATATTCATGCAATATATACCTGCTGCACAGTACTCCACTGACAGTACAGAGTCATTCAAAATCCATCTTAACTTTGCATCTTTATAGTACAAAGCTCCTTGAGCTCTTAGACTGGTCCTACAGGCCCATGACAATTTTGTAGGCAAGAAAGACGGACACCAGATACTCCTTAGTGTGATACCAAGTTCCTAATTATTCAACATTTTAATGTCAGTTCTTCTGGGGCATGGATCTGAAACAGCCACTGTTATCCTGGCATTAGAGAAAGAAAGTAACTTACAACATCCTGAGAATTTCTGGGATAATTATGGGTATAATGTCTAAGTCAAAAAAGAGTAAAGAGTAAAATAATTTACTTTCCCAAGTTGAAAAGAAAATGAAGGGTTTATTTTCTCGTGATTCAAAAAGTCTTTGGAACCAAGAGTGCATCAGAGATCTGATATCTTAAATAAGACAGAAGAAAATAAAAAGAGATGGAAATATTAATTGTGATTGGGTTTATGCTTCAGACTTCTGAGAAATTACTCACTGCTGCATGATGGAAAGTTTATGCTGAAAATTTACTTCTAGTTTCAAACTTCACATCTACATAGAAATAACTCCAGAATTCTTTTCATCCTTCCCTTTTACATGCACTTGTCAGAATTTCGTACATATAACAATTTTCTTCAGTATGCTTTTACACTAATTTCTTTACATGCAAAACATAAATTTGAATATTTCTTCTTCTTTGTTAATTTCAAGATTTGATTTCTTTCTCTTATATCAGGAACTATATGTGCAATGTCCTTCAATACTTAGCCTGTGTGCCTCATCTTCATTTGTCTTGAGAAAGATTTCAGCAGTAGCTAGTTTAGTAATTTTAAGCTCATTAATTCCTATCTTTATTTATGAGTTTACTTTCTTCCTGCTATTCATTTTTTCTCATTGTGATTGCATAAGCCTCTCCGATTTTTCTTAACAAACCAACTATCCTCTTTTATATATGTTGTAATTTCTTTTCTTCATACATGGTTCTTGTTTGGCTTACTATTATATCCTTCCACTTGGAAGAAAACAGGAATACTCAAATAGCCAGGCTGAAAAAATCATATTCTTCTTTATGCACCGCACCTTATTGATATACATTGCTTATATACATTTTGAAAAATTTGTTCTTGTAATTTATACTGCAAGTTTCTAGAAGAAAAAGAAAAAGGATGTGTCTTAGGAATTTCAGTATATAATTTGAAATAATTTGAATCAGAAGCAGCACTTCTAATGCATATCTGATTTAATCTTTGGGCATATGTATATTCCTAATTGAGGGGATAAGAATCCTGAGCATACAACAGTTCCAGAAGCATTGCTTGCTTTCAGTAAGCAATTTTGTGAATCCCTTTTTAGCCTTTAGAGAATCTAAAAGTTTTCAGATTGTTATTCCTCTGTATGGTTATACATGTCCTTGAACACATATTCCCATGCACCTGTACTTAATGAAAAATATGAGAACTGGTTACTTATTTATTGTAGTAATTCATTTCTGTACAGACCCTCTGTTATCCAGCTACACAAACATCTCACTGCACAGCTCAGCTCTGCTCCTGTTAGTTTTCCCAGTACCTGTCTTGGACTTGGCAGGAAAATCACTATGCCTCAACAAGTGCCAGCACATATGCTGCAATCCCTCTCCTGTGTTCAAATGGATTTGCTCTCATATGGGAGGTGGAAAGAGGAACTACAGGACATTATTTTCTGGCAGTGCATCTCCAACACACAGTGTATCTCCAACATGCCACAGTCAAAGATGCAGACTTTAACCCAGCCCAATTCCCATCTCTCTCAACTCAAAATATACATTAAACTCTCACCATGAATGCAGAAAGGTCTGGGTTCATTCGGGAACGTGTAGGGGAAGATGAGGAAGATCTGAAAATTTGCATCTTAGAACTTTTGCATACCTGGGTGAAGAGGTATTGCACATAGGAACTGGGAGATCACTACCTTAAATGCCTGGGGTTTGTGAATCCAGGTCTTTGCTAGTGTTAATGGCCTCAAAAATGATTTGGAATGTTTCTGCTTCACAAACCTGATCAAAGAGACAAAAAGAACCCATTAGGATAGTGCTGTGCTCAGGAGGAAGCCCAAACCCTCTAATTCACAGTCCATTTCTCTTTTCTGAAAGAGACAGAAAGCAAGCTGTGGGGTTTTGTGGAGTTGTTGGCTACGTGGCATTTTTACAGCACTTAGGCAGTGCAACTCAGAGATTATGAGAAACTGAGAGGTCAGAAAGTAGTGGCAAGGGAGACAATCCTGGGCAAAGTAATTATCCAAACGAAGGTAATTCTTGTTTACCCTATTTCTAACCAAGAGTTTGTGCCCTTGTGCGTGCCTGGCTGTGGACAACACAGTCCCTTTATAAATGACAACAAAAGTGATAACATCTGGCTGTTCTGGCCTCAGTCATGAGGCTGGCAAGGCGTGTCAGACCAAGCAAGAAACATGGACATGGAAGCACAGGGCTTTGGTTACATTGGCCTTCTCTGACTGAGCAGTGGCATTTCCCGCTCTTATGAGTTTGGCTGCAAGGCAGATGTGTGTGTGGCACGAGGTTAAATCAGTGAACTCCAGTATATCATAGGACTAATTTACAGTGTCCTGTCAGTGTAGTTTTTGGAATATATGTTGGTTATCTGATATGGCTTTTGTATGTGTTTCCAAGTCTTGCCTGTGGCATAGCAAGTTCTGCCACTTTCCAAATTTACATTTGTTGCCAAAGTCTGGGTAGGTAACTTTGAAGGTGCTTGTTTGGGACAGAATCTTTGGGTCAGTTTGTAACAGCAGAACATGAGGGGCACTCCAAACAACTGAATCAGAAACAAAAATACATGGTGGAACATTTAGAACAATAGAGACCGCATAATGTGAAGCTAAAGTAGAAGACTTCAACTGAAAACAAAAATTAAAACAATTCAATTAAAATCAGTGGGGACAAATATTTTGGCCCAAGCTCAATTTCAAATGTGCTGTAGCCAGCATGAGATGCAGAGGTTGTATGTCATGGAAGAGTCCAGAAAGGGTAATATAGGAGTCCTGTTGTGCTTAATGGTGTGTGTATACATGCCATAGCTCCTGTCGGTTTATGGATCTTTAAGCTGGAAACAGAAACTCAACCATTTAGTTAACAACTGACAAGAGATATTAGAAATGGCCTCTCAATAGGTACCACTAACATGGAAAGAAAATCTGCATTATCTGTTTGTGCTTAGATCTAAGAGAACTAAATAGATTGAAAAAAAAGTTCCGGGAAGTGAGGCATTATTATTTCACTAAATTAAATGTATATTTGCTTTGCTTTTACAAATCTCCCCAGATACGAGGGATTCAAGGCAAGCCACATTCAATGCTCTATACAGGAGGTAATAGTCTCACAGGCTTCCTTTGGCTTGAAATATATTCCTGAGAATTTTCACTAAGTGCTACATATTTCTTGAAGGAACTGAATCTATTGAAATGCACAGAGATGATGTTCTGACTTTTGAGAGTACAGCAACAGACATCACAAAAGACTAAAAAGTGCGTTTGACAGGACTATGAAATAGGACTCAAATTATACAGCAAATGTAAAGGTTCAGGCTCCAGAAATATTTTAAAGAAAGCCTAAAGAAGACAGCCAATTCCTAGGTATTCCTGACTTCAAAGATGAAAAGACAAATAAGTGTGCAAAGTGGGAGGGATGGTAAAATCTGGGGGAAAATTCATGCCAAACTTGACAGGCTTTATTAGTAGCTGTCAAGCACTTAGAAAGAAGAGTGCACAGTGGCATTCAAGCTTGGACAGAGACTTTCAAAGTTACAAGGTTAATAAAATATTGGGGTTTTTTTTACTATTTTTAAGTATTTTGATAACAGTACACAGACCTAGACATTTTCAGATATTTTGGAAAATTGCTGAAGGATAGGATGCTTACAGAATAGGCTGAATGCAGGGCACTTATGATATCAGAATGTCCCTATGCTTTAGCAGAGGAAGAAGATAGGTGAAAGAATTTTTATGTATTCACTTACAGAAAATTGGCAATAGCAAGAACCAGTCTTATAACACTGGTGCTCAGCAGTTATAAACCAGTGTCACTGGTTAAATATAACTGCGAAATAGTGTGGGGTTTAACCAATTGCAATTATACTGTTTGAAAATATACAATGAACCTGGAAACATACTGATAGAGATGATGAATTCTCACAGACCAAGGTGGATTATTGCACATGGGAATAGTAACAAAAAAATCTGTCTCAGAAGCTATATTGCTGGACTATTATTTGCATCACTATGAGGTGGCATGGAAAGATTTGTTCTAATTTTTTCATGGGAAGAACTAAATCTGCATTTGCCAGATATGTCTTAAAAACTGCAAGATCTTGTCCTGGTCTATGACCTGATAGGCAGGACTGGATTATGGGTTTCAACATGTAGCCTGTAAAATTCCAGTCATCCTTAACTGAATGGGCTGGTGGAAAATGCCATTAGATAGTTAAAACGTCATTCTCAAGCAAGTCTGGAAGAGATGTATTCTTACTTCTGATGAATGTGTGAACACCATCTCCAGAACGGTCTACCACTACCTGAAATTTAGTTTAACACAAAAATCAAGATCAGACCTCATCAACAAGGAGGAGCATCAAAGGCAAAACTCTTTCTGAATATAAAATGATACAGTGATAGTATGAATGGGGTACTAGAATATTAAAGTTTTGGAAGCCTAGAGTTACAGACTGTGTGCATAATGGCATTTAATGGAAGTAAGAGGACAGTGACTTGTGGAACTGTGCTGTGTTCATCTCATACAAACTTGGGAACATATTGAATGAGAAGCTTGAAGCCATTACAATGTTTTTCTGATTAAAAAATTGCACCAATCAAAACATTGCCAGCGAGTGCAGGGAGGTGATTGTCCCACTCTAGTCTGGATTTGTGTGGCCTCACCTTGAGTTCTGGGGGCACTTTTGGCACCAAAATATAAGAAAGACATAGAGCTACCAGAGAGTGTCCAAAAGAGAGCTGCAAGGATGGTGAAGGGCTGGAGATGAAGCCATACGAGAAGTGGCTGAGGTCACTTGCTCTGTTCAGCCTGGAGAAGATGAGACTGAGGGGAGACCTCACTGCAGTTACAACTTCCTCATGAGTGAAAAGAAGGGGCAGACACTGATCTCTTCTCTGTGATCACTAGAGACAGGACCTGAGGGAATGGCCTGACATTGTGCCAGGGGAGGTTCAGGTTGGATATCAGGTTGGATATCACAAGAAGAGAGTGGTTGTGCTCCAACAGGCTCCTCGGGGAAGTGGTCATAGCACCAGCCCAACAGAGCTCAAGAAGTGTTTGTCCCATGCCCTCAGGTACATGGTGTAACTCTTGGGGATGGTCCTTTACAGGGCCAGGAGCTGGATGTGGTCAGCCTTGTGGGTCCCTTCCAACTCAGAGTACTCTGTAACTATATATTAGTGGCAGGGGAGGAGAGAAGAGGAGACAGAAACACCTTTTCCCCAAAAGCAAAGCAGAAGCAGAATTGTACAAAGATCTACAGGATTGCAGAATGGCAGAAAATGAGTCAAACTCAGCGTTCTTGAAAGAGTAATGAGACTATGTAGGGCACTACTAAAATGGTTTTATGAGTTTTTTAATGACCCCTGTAAAAGAATATTTAGAGTGAGATCAGCTTCTTTTTCTAAAAGAAAAGGAAAACCAAGGAATTTATGTACTGGCCCTATGAACTAAAATAACAAGGAGCAAAGTGTTTGACCTTAGACCATTAAATTGAAACCATGAGTTCTGAGCAGAAAACATGTTTATATCAGAAGAGAGCAAATTTGGATCCCTCTCTCTTTTTATTCTTCATATAGTGAAATTTCATAGGAAAGGGTAACTCTGATAATGAAGAGGTGACAAGGACAAGTTTCATCAGTTACCTTCTGGCTATTAGTTGCCGACGGCCTGGTTTCTTCCCTTGTCCAGCACAAAGAGAAAGTGTAGACACTCCCATTCTTTGAGATGAAGCAAATGATCTGTGTTCAGGCAACTCTGAAAATGGGAGGCATGGTTTAAGAACCTGTTTCTGCTGCTTCCCAATGATATCACTTCTTGCCTGCTAAGTAATAAATTTATCTAATGCCCTTATTAATATGGCACATCCAAACACCAACAGGGAAGAGGCTTGCCCGTGTGGGCTGAATACATAATCTAAGCATTTAATTTTGCTTACAGCTATAGCTGCAAAGACACTCACTTGGACCTTGGCTGGAAGTATATGCCTCATCCCCAGCAGGTGGAACAACTGCCACTAAATCAGCAGTGTCCCCAGCAGCCATGTACAGCAAAGCTGCACTGGATACATTGACCAAGCTCCGTGAATGTGGCACAATTGACAGGGATCAGGCAGCTGTGGAAATGCAAATCTGGTTGGATTCAAACATCTCTGCAATAATTATATAGTCAGTTCTCATTCAAAAATACTAGGAGATGAAAAATTCCCATGATCTGTGCAACCCTTCTAACTTTGTATCCAATATGTAAGCTGGTTCCCCACCTTGCTGAGACTAGAGTCAATCAGAAGCAGCTCTAACTTATAGAGTTATGGTACCATGTACTAGAAAAAATTGTACCAGGACTTATATTTTTGTACAAAATTGGATTTCTTTTAACTTTAGAGTTCCAAAAGCTTCTTGACATGAAGGTGAAACAGTACACCAGGATGGTATTAGCTCCTAGCACACAGCTGCACTCAGCATTAACCTGCAGTCTAGTCTGTCTCTGCTCAGGATAACCCAGAGCACAATGCAGGAGACTGGTATTTGAGGACACTAAAGAGACACAGGGCAGGATTACGAGGGCTACTGATAGTCTGATCTTTGGGCTGCATCCAGCGTTTAAAATGCCTTTCTTTCCCACATGCATAAAATTTCCTTTGTGGAGAATATTTGCTTAGGTTACCAAGAGGATACTATGCTGATGAAAATACGGATAGAAGATGAGAGATACTGTGATATTATCTTGAGAAAATGTCTATCCCCATGTTGAAGGACTTGAACTAGAAAAGAATAAAACTGAGATGATAAAACCAGCAAAAACTCAGAATTTGGAAGAATGTGTTGTCTTAAAAAAAACAAGAGAAGAATCTAGGTCAGTGTTACTTGTAGCATCATGAAAAACAGCAATTAGACACAAAAAGGGAAAGAGGGAAAAAAGGGTTTATTGGGCAGTGTCAAGACGATTAAATGTCAAAATCACCCAGTCTTCATAAAATATCAGTGATAAAAATACCATCCCATGAAAGTTGAAAATAGCAGAATAACCTTATAGGAATAAGTGTCCCACTTTTATGAATGTGACCTATAGGATGAATGACTAAAATCTTAGCATAGGTAACTGAAGATTAGAAAGACAGCATAAGTGAGCATGTACTGGACTAATAACCTTAAAATATATGACTGAGGAAATTCACAGAATAAGCCATAATCCATTTAAAAAGTTTTAGATGTGAAAGAACAGCAGTAACAGGTAGAATATCCATAAAGTGATGCTATATTTAAAGATAGATGACATATACAGCAAATTAAGAGAAAGTAGCTCTCTTCCAGCATTTTTTTCCCCTTAGGAAATAAAATTCAAAGACAGTTTCTGACACTTAAAGACAGCCAGTGAATGTTGTAATGAGGCATATGAAAGGAAGCCAACAAAAAAAAAAAAAAGACAAGTGAGGTAGTGGATCAAAACCAAATTATCTTCATTTCATGAATTCATCATTTGAGCCATTCCATAGCTTTACTTCCAGATCTTTCAGAGATGTGCATATTTCTTCTAATCCAAGGCTTTTATATTCCTGTAGAGTGAGACAACCTAATCATTTCTATTCTCTCTTTCAGCTGAATCTTTAAGAGCTTATTTATACATGAAAGAGCCTGCCTAATTTACTTCTGCTGCTTTGCAGGGGATGGTGCTGAGTTCACTGTCTCTGAGGTGTCTATGGTCCTATCAGAAAACCAAATTTTTTTCCTGCAGGCTGTCAGGAGTTTGAAAAGACTAACCAAACTTCTAATTATTGTGTTAAGGAGGAAAAGCTTTAGGTTTTTAGTCTGAAGAAGAACACAGATTACAGAGACTAAATCCAGAATGAAGGAATTTAAACCTTGGTTTATTTATGTTTTCTCAGCAGGCATTCTAGAGACAGGAACATAAAATGCCCTCTGAGAAGAGAAAAAATTACAATGCGTGAGGATCTACTGTGCTCTGCCCTGACCTGGGCAGCATTACCTTAGGTTATAAGATACTGCTTAGGTACTTGAATCTAGTCAATGAAATGTGAAATCAAAGAGAAAACATGCTTGAGATGAAGAGATTCCTGAAAGAAACATTAAAACAGTCTGGAGTAAGCACGGAATGTGTGCACGTTAACAGTTACATATGTTCAGTGAAATGAATTTAAAACACATAGATCACCCACACAAGTTTATCCAAGATGCTGGGGCACCATATGATTACTCATTTACTCGTGTTTAAATGGAACTAACTTCCCAGAAAGCAAAAGTGTGAGGTCTTGCTAGAGACAGCTTTAGAATTCCTCCTATCCACTTCCTTCATTTATTCCCAGATACAATCTCACACTGAGCCATCTCCTGAACAGCTGTAGTCAACACTTTGCTGAGTGGTGCGGGGAATCACTGTGCGTTTCAAGATTGCACTAATTTACAGTCAAAGCTAAAGCCCTGTCTGACACATCAAGGACCAAGCAGCAAATAGCTGATATACATGGCAGTTCACTAAATACTCTGTTAGCTGTGTGAAAAAAGCCTGCTAATTTTTGAAAGATGCCAGCAGCAGAGTTTGAGGGTACAGCTATACAGTGCTTCCTTAGATTAAAGTCTACTGAAAAAATGTAAATATTATTCCCTGGGTATCAAAGCCCTACTGAAGGAAAAGGAACTTACCAGAATCTATTCATGTTTGATTGCAAATATAGGAAAAGGAGTGCCCTTTTCTGACATGTTCAGATTATAAGCAGATTTTTTTAGAGACATACAAATAGTACTTCAGTTAAACTTACTGACCACTTCCAATTTGAGAACGATGAAAGTATGTAACAGTCATTTAAACTGAACTACTTTACCAGCTACTACTCAAAATCAACTGCAAATGTATCTTTGAACTGCTTGTGTAGGAAAAAAAACCCTCTCTTTAACTAAGATGGCAACAAAGCGTGGCTGAGAAACTGTTATTTTGAAAAAAAAAATAAATAGAGAAAATATATGCTGGTCTAAGATGATGAAGGCCAATCAGCAACTTGGAACACAACTATGCAAGGCCTGTTTCTAGTGCCTGTGAGTTTTTAAGGTGAATATGAGGTTCAAATCGAGCCAAAGTGAAGATTTTAAAATGATGCTAATACATTGAGACAGTCAAGTGTCACTGAGATTTTGCAGATATTGGCATTTTGTATAAAGACAGTTTTGTAAACAAAATAATCACAAAGACTGCACAAAGACATAATTGCCTGGATCTTTCCTTGAAAAAAAACAGTGGTGTTAACTGACTGACAATGTAATTCTTAACCAGCAGGAATCTGACTGACAATGTAATTCTTAACCAGCAGGAATCTTGCTTTTCAACTCTACATATCACAGAGATTAGTAAAACAGGACTGGTAGACCCAAGGTTACCAAATACGATTACTAATCACACGTGAAGAAGAAATCTTGCATAGATGCTGGGGGAAAAGCCTCACAAATATTTAGAGATGAGTTAGGTTATTTCTGTTTTAATTTTATAAAACTATGGGACACCCACAGCTTAACACAATGAAACCTTGCCATCTGAATCCATCATAATAAACACATGATGTGACAGAGTTAGAGAAATTGTGACTTTACAGCTATTTTTAATGCTGCATAGCTGAACCTGATAGCATCATCAAGAAGCAAAGGAGAGGGACATACCATAATATACTGTTCTTGGCAAGCTGCAAAATAGAACAGGGATTTCAGAACCTGAGACTAATCCAACCTATTTCAAGTACATGAAATACAAAGGATGCAAATAACTCATAATAATAATGGATTATAAAAATAATAGCCTATAGGTATATCAAAAAGTTATGACCTGTGAAGAGTGGAAAACAAGTAATTTAAGTAATTTTCCATCACATTAAGTACTAAAGGAAAGAAGCCAAAGAAAAACAATATTGTCCCTTCCAGACCATAAAAATGCATTCTCAATTTACAGAAAAAAACCCCAATATCCTTTATACTTTGATGCTTTTGCTTGTCATTGATGGTCATTTCAACAAGAATTTATGGAAAAATGTCCTCCGTATTCACCATGCTTGCCTGGGTGTGAGTGCCTGGGGATAGCCACTATGAATGAAGATAGCTAATGAGTGAAACATTATATAAAAACATTTATAAAAGCATTTACTGAATTTATTAAGCTGTAATCACAGCAAAGTTCCTGTGATTACCCATTTCAAATAGCTTCCTGACTGCACCTCCTAAAAATTCACCAGATCACATGTGCATTAGTACAAGGAACCACACTTTTCTTAACCCTTCGCTTTTTATGCAGACTCTGATTTCTGATACTTAAAGACCAAGTTCACTTTCTCTTTAAATCAGTCCCTGGTAATCTCCCCAGTCATCAAAGATTCATTTTGAGCAAGATTAAATCAAAAATATGGCAAATTGTATTGATAAATAAATTGAATAAAAATCAGTAAATAAACCAAGTCTAAGAGACTAGGCTTAACATAAGAAAACCCTACTGAATTGGACACCATCAAAGAATACAAATTGTTTGAAATATCTCACACTTTTGAAACCCACTGGTAACAGCTTCCAATGAACATTTTTGCCTAGCTGGCACATCCCAAACATTTACTAAAACTTGGGCTGATATTGCTGCTTATTACTAAAATTGCCTGTGACTTCCTAGGGTAAGATTTTGTTTACAGTAATTTGTATCTTGGAAAAATACCTTTCTCTTTGCCTACTGTTTACCTCAGGCTCTCTTTTTTATTGATATCTTTTTAAAATACCCAGAACAATTTTGTAATTTCTGCTATCATAGTTGCAGCAAAAGATTGTGTTGCCTTTGTAAAAATTCTCTTGTGACCTTCAAAAGTTCTTGCAAACTCCATCTTGAAATCTGTGGGAGCACACAGAATTTTTATTTGACTTTCTTTTGAAAATACACATTTAGTCAATGCTCATCCCTCTCTTAAGTGTTCAGGGCCCAGAGAAGGGCTCTTGTCCATCCTCCAGCTCTGAGGTCAGACCAAGCTGAGATCCATGGTAAAAATTGTTGGAATCAGGGTCAGAGCAAGGAGATCAAACAGGAAACTCCTGTGGGAGCTTGAAAATCTCCTTAGCCCCAACAGTCACTACCAAAAGTGTCACTGTTTTTTTACCTAGGTGGTGTTGTTTCTTCTAGACATGGCTGGTATAGATACCTAAGACATATATTTCATTTTCCCAGAAAAATAATTACTACAAGCACAGCAAAATCAAGACATCTAAAGACAGAATGGTAACTTTTCCAATGGTTAGGCACAGGCAACAGTATTTATTTTTCCTTTGTGTCTAAAACTTAAAACTGTGTCATCGTCCCCTCTCAGATCTGAGATTTTTTTAGGCTGCCGAAAAGATCAAAATTCTTATGCAAAGTCAACTTAAAAGACTGTTAAAATTTAAATATTTTTTTTCAGTATTAGGTTAACATTTTCATTATTTTTCCTAACATGGTTTATTTTTTAAATGCAAATTCCTCTCAGATAGAAAAGACAGAATTTTCATTTACAAGAATCTGAATTAAAATAATTCAGTATTTCAGAGAGAAAACATTTCAGCTAGAAAAGTAAAAAATAATTACTTTTATGTCTTCAAAACAAACATTATCTATAGCGTTCACTCTCACAAATTTCTGCATACTTTTGGTTCCTTCAAAATGCCAGCTACATTACTAAAAATTAGAAAAACCTTTTCATCACCACTCATGCATTTTCTTACATAGTTTCAGAATATGAATTTCTTAACAATGAACTTAACTTCAGAACATGCTTGCAAGATGGGAGAAGAGGGTTAGCTATTTCTTCTTCATATAAGTTGAATTGAGACATGAGAGAAAACCAGTAAATACAAACTAATTTGGAAATTCAATAAGGACACCTACTAACCAGTCTTTCAGACTACTACTATAGAAATATTTTATTTAATCAATTCTGTATGTATTTTACATTAATTTTTATGACAGACTAATGCACTCAGCAGTTTTGCAAGTCATACTTCAAGGTTTCAAAGCCTGGCCACCTGCTAAAACCTTGTGCTACGTGACTTTGTCAGCATTACACAGAAATGTAATGTAAATGTGGGGTGTTGTGGCAGAGATACGGTTTTTTAAAAAAAAACTTTATCATAAATGGTGATGTTGAATTGTTTCAATTACAGACACTTTCTCCTTGGGAGGGACCCATCACAATCACTGAGTCCAACTCCCTTCCCCATACAGCACCACCCTCAAGGGCAACATCACATGTCCAAGAACATTGTCCAAACACTGCTTGAACTCAGGTTTAAGAACTCAGGACAGACTCGTTCTGTGACCACTTCCCCGGAGAGCCTGTTCCAGTGCCCAACCACCTTCTGGGTGAAGAAATTTTCCTGTTATTCAACCTAAACCTCCTCCCCCTGACACAACTTCAGGCCATTCCCTCAGATCACTGGGCACCACAGTGAAGAGATCAGTGCCTGCCCCTCCTCTTCCCTTCACAAGGAAGCTGTAACTGCAATGAGGTCTCCCCTCAGTGTCCTCCAGGCTGAACAGATCAAGCGACCTCAGCTGATCCTTATAAGGCTTCAACTCCAATCCTTTAATATCCTTGGCTTTCCTTTGGACACTCTCTTTAGTTTAATGTCTTCTTTATATTGTGGCACCCAAAACTGCCCTCAGCACTCAAGGTAAGGCTGCCCCAGGGCACAGCAGAGCAGGACAATCCCCTCCCTTGCCCAGGTAGCCATGCTGTGCCTGATGCACCCTGGGACATGGTTGACCCTCCTGGCTGCCAGGGCACTGCTGGCTCATGTTTGACTTGCCACAGACCAGGACCCCCAGGTCCCTTTCTGAGGTGCTGTTCTTCAGCCTCTCATTCTCCAATCTACACACAACTGGGGTTGCTCCATCCCAGGTGCAGAATCTGACACCTACCCTTGTTAAGCTACTTATAGCTAGTGATTGCCCAGCCTTCCAATTTTTTGAGGTGTCTCTCTGCCTTTAAGGGAGTCAACAACTTCCAATTTAGAGTCATTGGCAAACTTACCTAGTATTCCTTCAAGTCCTGCATCCAAATCATTAATGACAAGAACTGGACCTGGCAGTTTCTGAAGCACACAGGGCCAATGATGGGGCCCTGTATAACCCCACTGGTNAGCCTCTCATTCTCCAATCTACACACAACTGGGGTTGCTCCATCCCAGTGCAGAATCTGACACCCACCCTTGTTAAATTACTTATAGCTAGCGATTGCCCAGCCTTCCAATTTTTTGAGGTGCCTCTCTGCCTTTAAGAGAGTCAACAATTTCCAATTTAGAGTCATTGGCAAACTTACCTAGTATTCCTTCAAGTCCTGCATCCGAATCATTAATGACAAGAACTGGACCTGGCAGTTTCTGAAGCACACAGGGCCAATGATGGGGCCCTGTATAACCCCACTGGTGACAGGTCACCAGTCTGATGCCACCCCACTCACTGTAACCCTTTGCACCTGACACATAAGCCAGTTGCTCACCCACTGTGTAACCTGGTTACCCAGCTGTGTGCTGGACATTTTGTCCAGAAGGATACTGTGAGAGATTGTATCAAAAGCACTACTGAAATCCAAATAGATTATATCAACTGGCTTCCCTTGATCAACCAGGCGGGTTACCCTGTTGTAGAAGGAAATCATGTTCAACAAGCAGGACTTTCCCCTCACAAAGCTGTGCTGGTTAAGACTCTTGACTGAGTTGTCCTCCAGGTGTTTTTCAGTACTTCCCACAATAATCCATTTCATGATTTTAACAGCCACTAATGTGAGACTGACAGCCTATTGTTTCTGGGGTCCTCCTTCTTGCTCTTCTTGAAAACTGAGACAACATTCACAAGCTTCCAGTCAACTAGAACCTCTCTGGGTTCTCAAAAATCACTCAAAAATCATTGAGAGAGGCTTTGCAAGGGCATTATCTAGGTCCTTGAGGATCTTATCAGGCCCCACAGGTTTGTAGGGATCCAGCTGAGCAGCAGATCCCAAAAAATTTCAGGGTCAATTGCGAGTTGATCATTCTTGCAGTCATGATCCTCCAGCTTGATCCTCATTATCCTCTTGCCCTCTGACTTGTTTATTACGTGTGTGATATCTCAGTATTCCCTGAGGCAGAGTTATTCCAAACAGAAGTTGCCTTCTGACACAGCCTTGCCTGTACCCAGAGGAGGTCTGCAGCATGTACTGAATTAAGCAGTGTCTTACGGAGAAGGAACCTTGCAGTAAATCAATTAAAGAGTGCTTCATGGCATTCTTAAATGCCAAGTGATTTACTTCATAACTTTAGGAATAAAGTCAAGAAGTAGTTCTCTGTGTGTGTACACATGTCCGCATCACAAATGTCCTCTTCCTCCAACTATTTTGTCTGTTTTTAAGAATGTATTTTCCCAGCAAGCTCTTGCAATAGAATATAAGCTTTATGTTATCTCCTCTTGAGAAGTGATATCAGGCAAGAAATAAGTTAAGGATCTGAACATAGGTTTGATGATGCGTGCATCTTTCTTTTCCTAGGGATCCAGCTGAGCGATCCTTTTCACGCTAGCATTATTTTTACACCAATAAGTAAGGGTCCTCATAACAAGAAATTAGGCCAAGTACATGCAGGCCAGCATAAATAAGCATACAACATTGAATATGTAGATTTTGTCCCATATTTCATGGTAAAAGCATTTGATCTGTACATATAATAATCTGGTGAACAACATGAGCTTTGAGAGTTCAGAAAATTTAAATAGAAAGCCTGTGTACAAGTAAAATGTCTAACAGGACAAGGAAATGACAGTATCCATTCTTTGCTCAAGTTTTTGAGTGAATGAAATGTCTCCAGAGGTGCTGACAATTACTGATATGCCTGGGGACAGGTGTAGGACATAGCTAATCCCTACCCTTGACAGATAGCATCTGTCCACTGACTAGCAAGTGGTCTTGGGTTTGGTTTCACTTTATTTTGGTATTTATTGGGCAGACAGATTGCTCCATGCCAGCATTATTAACTAAGTATTCTTACATACAAGTGCATTGATTCAGTCTTGTGTATCATATTGTCATATATTGCCTGATAAGGGCTCTTTTCAGCCTTGAATACACAGCCCTGCCCACAGGTCCCTACAGGAAGAGAAGTCTTACCTAAGTGCAGGTTCCCTTAGTGTCCTCCTCAGTGTTTCAGCTCACTGAAGGGCACCTGTTATTTTCAGATCTATTAATCTTTTTAAATTCTTTGCCTATACATGAGAGACTTTCAAAGCTTTCAACACCACAATGTGGAAGAAAAGTTCAGTGCTGGCTGCCACAGTTGACAAGATGTAAGTGAAATTAATTGGGAAAACAGCACTGTGCAAAACTCAAAATGCAGGTCTTAAGCCCAGGAGATTTAGCTTCATGTTCTGAGTTAGATGAAATCCTCAAGGAAGCTTTTTTTTCCCTGAAAATCTTCATAGTTTAGGAAAATGTTGGTTCTTATTACCCATGTGAGAAATACATGGTAAATAAAGTATTGCTTAGGGTAGAGTAATTACAAAAAGAATTGTGTTGGGTTTTATTTGTTTTCTTCTTTTTGCTTGCTTATAACTGTTGAAATTTGATTATCATTTTAAAAAAATAAGCAAAAAAGTGCAGTAAGGGAGAAAAAAACCCACGTTATTTTAGCCCTTTATGTAGCTTACAGGGGCTTTTTAATCACCTTAGAGCTGACAATGCAATTGGGACCTAACTCAGATCAAATCTGACTACTGCAGATGTTACTGAACAATTTTTTTTAATAGGACATATCTATCAGAATAGTCCAGGAGATTAGGAAGTTTGCTTTCAGATTCTTCTGTAGGGCACCTGCTGACACCCTACCCTTATTTTCTGCTGCTTTGTTTGTCCTTAATGTGTAATTTTTTTCTATGAATGAGTAAAATATTTGCTTTCGTAAATGACTGCAAAATTGACATCATGCCTAGGCTGATAAATTTGTATGATAATTTGGAAAACTCATACTGAATAATTAACAGTTAGTGATGTTCAGAAATAATATTCTGTTTCTTGTATTGACTGCTACAGGCTGTTTGCATGACATTGCTATATACTTCCACCTCCTCAGCACAAATTTAAGGCTAGGCTTGACTCAATCATATTGTGAAAAGAATATCAAATTCCACAGCTGCTTTCCTCAGTAGGGGGAAATTTAGGGAAACGATCTAACAGGAAATTACAACTAATAAATACACACCTCAGACTTGCTTATGGTTATGATAAAGAAACAGATTCTCAGGTGGGATATATAAGTGAAATCATTAAAAATCCACAGAATTTATTGTGGTTTTTGTCTGTTTGTCATCAGAAAAAAAAAAAAAAAAAAACCAAACCAAGGACTTTCTGCAAGTTAAATGGTGAAGAACATGTAACTGAGTCCATGAATTATTCCAAGCACCACTGACTTGTTCTCCTTCCTTTATACCCTTTATCTCACATGTGTGACACCTGTGTGGCTCCTTCACCCTTCTGTGATTGGTCCATACCCCTCAGCAATCCAGGTCTCTTTACCTTTAACACAGCTCACCTGTCCCACACAGCTGTAGCCCATTAGGGATGAGGATCAGCCACAGCCCCATTCCCAATCACAAACTGTGTGCCTACAAGTCCTCCTTTTTTTCTTTTTATACAAATGCCGAGTCTCCTATCCTTCTACAGGGCCCTTGCAGAAGAAATAGCAAACATGGTACTAGTATCTTTTTGTGTAAATCCTGTTAGCTCTGGAATGCATGTGTGTACTGACCTTGATTCATTCTCTAAGCATCACATATCACCAAAGCTAAAAGCTGCAATTCACAAATACAACGTGTATGTTTAACCAGCATATAAACACATTGTATTAAATAATACAACCATTTTGTCTCTAGCTCCCACTGCTGCTTTAGTAAATTCTCTTTTTCCTTTTTCAGTTTTTGTTGCTTTTGGCTTCTGCAATTTCAGTTCTATCTACTGAAGTAATGTCTCAGCTTGCTTCTTCACTCCCTCTTGTCTTATCCTTTTTAATGCTTCCCCTTGTGTATTTGCATACTCGTTTTCATAATATCCATCCATAGTTGTGAGGGCAAGACTGTTCCCACTCTTTGGTAATTGGCACAAATGCATTTTATCAGAGGCAAGGCTGTCTTTATCACTAACTGTATCCACCCTCTTACAACTCCCCCTTTCTTTTTAAATTATAAAATTGCAGCATTTCTATAAAGACGGGTTTAGGTAAATGGATATTACAACATATTCACATATTTCACATAGGATTCATAGGTAGAAAGACATACAACACATAAGTTTTATTAAGAAAGAAACACATTGTACTGATAATTTAGCTTTCAATATTTCTGCTTCCACGCTACCAGTCCCAGAGTTAGGCTGTTGTTTTTTTCTGATTTGGCTTTAAGCACATGATCTTGTTTAATCTGAGTCTGTTTTTGTTCTTCTCTTTCTAGCATTAGCTGATAAGCCTGTTCTTTTAGACATTTATTTTTTCTCAGGGCTTCTTCATGTGATACTACAGATGTCTGTAATTTCCTTTGGAGGGGCTCTCTGGATTTCTCTTCTGTTACAGTTCTTTGCTTTTTGGCATTTCGAATCATTTAGAATTGCAAGTTTTGCTAGTGGCTCTTCTACTGTTTTAATCTGTTTCTGGATTTCACAATCTGTTGCTTCTCTCAGTTTAGTTTTCCTAAAGTAATCAGTTTCTGATTTCCTTCTAAATTCCCTTGAAGGGAATTACTTTCTGAACCAACTTCTCCCAATTCCTTTTTAGTCCCATTTTCTTCCTTAAGCTCTTTGCTTCACACCACAGGTTTACTCAGCTTTCTCACACAGCATACACAGCTTTGCTACAATATTTTTGTTTTCTTTACTAAAATGTTCTACTTCCCTTTTCATCTTAAAGTTCCAAATTGGACTTTTCCAAAGAACTGAGAAGTTCCTCTTTTTCACTATTCATATCTTCAAATGTTTTGTAGTGGTGGGTTTCTTCCTGACCCTCCTTTATGGATTTGTTTAATCATTCTTTTTCCAGACCAAGTTTCTCTTTAAAATCAATAAGTGAACATCTCAGTGCTTCTGTTTCTTTATTCTTTTTTGCTAAGCCTCTTGCTTAGTTTGAATTCTTGGTTCCTCTTGGCTCATCTTGTAATCCTCTTCACCTTTTTTAATAAGTGCTTTTTTTTCATGGTTCACATGTTTAAGCACTGCCTTTAGTTCTACAGTTTCAGTCTAATGTGCTTTTAGCTTTTCCTGTAGATGCTTTATGTCTTTCAACAAACAGCCTTGACCTTGGTCCTCTTGTCTCAAAGACTTTAAACCAATTGTTCCTTTATTATCACTGAATTTGACTAATATTTTTCTCAACTCTTTCCTTAACAACTCTGTTACCTCCTGAAGTTTTGCATAATCACTTCTTAGTTCTTTTAGCTTGGTATCTTCACTTGGCTCTAAGGTGATCATGTTTTCTGACTCTTTCAAGGATACAACCTGAACCATGTTTCTTGTTTTATGTTCTTGCCTGAGCTGCTCAAGGTGAGTTTTTTGTTCATCAAAATCTGTTGCCAGTTTCATGCGCTCTTCACTTTCTTGCTAGAACTTTTTTGTATCTTCCTTCATGAACAAAAACTCCTTCTGTAAAGCTTCCTTTTCTTTTTGGAATTGATTTATGGCATTAACATCATTATTGAGATTCAGACACTCATTCCATACCCCTCAGCAATCCAGGTCTCTTTACCTTTAACACTGCTNGTTAGCTCTGGAATGCATGTGTGTACTGACCTTGATTCATTCTCTAAGCATCACATATCACCAAAGCTAAAAGCTGCAATTCACAAATACAACGTGTATGTTTAACCAGCATATAAACACATTGTATTAAATAATACAACCATTTTGTCTCTAGCTCCCACTGCTGCTTTAGTAAATTCTCTTTTTCCTTTTTCAGTTTTTGTTGCTTTTGGCTTCTGCAATTTCAGTTCTATCTACTGAAGTAATGTCTCAGCTTGCTTCTTCACTCCCTCTTGTCTTATCCTTTTTAATGCTTCCCCTTGTGTATTTGCATACTCGTTTTCATAATATCCATCCATAGTTGTGAGGGCAAGACTGTTCCCACTCTTTGGTAATTGGCACAAATGCATTTTATCAGAGGCAAGGCTGTCTTTATCACTAACTGTATCCACCCTCTTACAACTCCCCCTTTCTTTTTAAATTATAAAATTGCAGCATTTCTATAAAGACGGGTTTAGGTAAATGGATATTACAACATATTCACATATTTCACATAGGATTCATAGGTAGAAAGACATACAACACATAAGTTTTATTAAGAAAGAAACACATTGTACTGATAATTTAGCTTTCAATATTTCTGCTTCCACGCTACCAGTCCCAGAGTTAGGCTGTTGTTTTTTTCTGATTTGGCTTTAAGCACATGATCTTGTTTAATCTGAGTCTGTTTTTGTTCTTCTCTTTCTAGCATTAGCTGATAAGCCTGTTCTTTTAGACATTTATTTTTTCTCAGGGCTTCTTCATGTGATACTACAGATGTCTGTAATTTCCTTTGGAGGGGCTCTCTGGATTTCTCTTCTGTTACAGTTCTTTGCTTTTTGGCATTTCGAATCATTTAGAATTGCAAGTTTTGCTAGTGGCTCTTCTACTGTTTTAATCTGTTTCTGGATTTCACAATCTGTTGCTTCTCTCAGTTTAGTTTTCCTAAAGTAATCAGTTTCTGATTTCCTTCTAAATTCCCTTGAAGGGAATTACTTTCTGAACCAACTTCTCCCAATTCCTTTTTAGTCCCATTTTCTTCCTTAAGCTCTTTGCTTCACACCACAGGTTTACTCAGCTTTCTCACACAGCATACACAGCTTTGCTACAATATTTTTGTTTTCTTTACTAAAATGTTCTACTTCCCTTTTCATCTTAAAGTTCCAAATTGGACTTTTCCAAAGAACTGAGAAGTTCCTCTTTTTCACTATTCATATCTTCAAATGTTTTGTAGTGGTGGGTTTCTTCCTGACCCTCCTTTATGGATTTGTTTAATCATTCTTTTTCCAGACCAAGTTTCTCTTTAAAATCAATAAGTGAACATCTCAGTGCTTCTGTTTCTTTATTCTTTTTTGCTAAGCCTCTTGCTTAGTTTGAATTCTTGGTTCCTCTTGGCTCATCTTGTAATCCTCTTCACCTTTTTTAATAAGTGCTTTTTTTTCATGGTTCACATGTTTAAGCACTGCCTTTAGTTCTACAGTTTCAGTCTAATGTGCTTTTAGCTTTTCCTGTAGATGCTTTATGTCTTTCAACAAACAGCCTTGACCTTGGTCCTCTTGTCTCAAAGACTTTAAACCAATTGTTCCTTTATTATCACTGAATTTGACTAATATTTTTCTCAACTCTTTCCTTAACAACTCTGTTACCTCCTGAAGTTTTGCATAATCACTTCTTAGTTCTTTTAGCTTGGTATCTTCACTTGGCTCTAAGGTGATCATGTTTTCTGACTCTTTCAAGGATACAACCTGAACCATGTTTCTTGTTTTATGTTCTTGCCTGAGCTGCTCAAGGTGAGTTTTTTGTTCATCAAAATCTGTTGCCAGTTTCATGCGCTCTTCACTTTCTTGCTAGAACTTTTTTGTATCTTCCTTCATGAACAAAAACTCCTTCTGTAAAGCTTCCTTTTCTTTTTGGAATTGATTTATGGCATTAACATCATTATTGAGATTCAGACACTCATTCCATACCCCTCAGCAATCCAGGTCTCTTTACCTTTAACACTGCTCACCTGTCTTACACAGCTGTAGCCCGTTAGGAATGAGGCTCAGCCGCAGCCCCATTCCCAACCACCACAAACTGTGTGCCTACAAAATGGTGACTCTGTCAGTTTCCAGGCATGATATTCAGCTTCAGAACTTCTTCTCTTAAGAAAAAAAAAATTGACACCATCCAACAGTAATTTCAATACCTAACACTGACAATGTTCATATATTTTTATATATGTTTAGGAAACATTGATAAAAGTCAGGAAAGGATGCGATTATCAGGCTAAAATGCTTATGTCCACTCAGAACAAAGTTTAAGTTTTTGTTCCTTCACAGTGACCTTATTTTTTTCAGATGGTAATGACCACAATCCCACTCCTGCTAACAAGAGTAACAATATCTAGTACTTTGGATAGCCTAATGTCTAGCAAACAGTATTCATCCTATATTTACCATTCAGTCTTCAGGAATGGATTTTCAAAAAACCACATAGAAAGGAAAGAGAAATTAGGCAATTGTATTTCAATTAAATTCGTCAGGAGTCAAGGAGTTATTACCTTAGGCATAGCTTCAAAACTGTTGAGATGAGCACCAATTGACTGGGCAGCACTGGTATCTGGCAAAGGATCTGGGTTTCAAGGTTGTTTAAACAGCATGAATTCTCACAAAACTAAATTAGAATGGGCAAAATTAGAGTTAAGACAGTGCAATAGCTATGCCACAAATTTTTTTCTCAGGATGACCCCCAGTACATGAACTCTTTCCTCTATGAACTGCCCTTGCCACTCAGCAATCTTATGACTAAATCACGTAACACTTTTATAGTCTCTGCAGTGGTCTTTGTGAGCCAGAATCAATTTATCAGATGGGATAAATGTACAGACTTTTCTAGCAGATGAAAATGATTTCTGGATAATGCCAGTACAGAGAAATTTATTGCTAGTTATTCTTTTGTTTATCTGGGAAAAGGATAAACTGAAGTCCCTGGAACACTTAGAGAGTAATTTCCAGGGAGGACTTAGCCTTGCAATCTATTGTAACACGAAAAACTGGAGATTACTTCTTTTTGTGCAGGAGAGAGAAGTCTGAAGCATCTGCTTCTGCTTGAATTTGGTCATGTTGAAAACTGATTTTGTCCTACAGCTGGAGAGATACTGCTCCTCCCTTGGAATACTCTCACTGTATATGCTGGCAAACACTATAATGCACAAGGAGTGAAAAAATAATGAGCAACAATGAAACTCTAGAGCAGGTACAAAATACAGCTTACACAATATTTGAAAATGCCATATACCAAAAAATAAATCATTCATCGGGGTGAAATCCTGCAATACAATTATATTATAGAAAATAATTATGCCCAACCTACCTGCAACACAAAGAACTTAATCTATTGGCTGTTTGAAAACATTCATCATGGAAATGCTAGAATTCATGAAATATTTGGCTTAAATACCCGGTTTCTAGACAAATCTCATGGACAGAAAATTAGATATCTCTTTTGGACAGATCTTCTCCTCTACTTTATATAAGTCATGATTTTTTTTTAAACTGGCAATAACACACAGTAGAGGAAATCTGGACAGTAACATCTAATCAGGAGCAAATGTTAAAGAGTGTGACGATGTTGGATAGGATTCAAATTTCACATGGCTTTTTCTATTCTTCACTTGAGAGAAGTTTGGATCAGCCTGAGAAACAACCTAGAACTAGTGATATTCAGATTATTGCATAACTACTGGTAAAGTGCATGGAATGAAGTAAAAGAAAACAAAACCAAGGAAAATTGGAAATTGGGTTAAAAATATAATAATCTACAAAAACTGTAACTTAATAAATAGATCTATTTATGCCATGTTCCATCTTTTAAGAACTGTTGAATGTAAAAAATAAAAGCTGAATACTAAACCCAAGAAGAGACTTGCTGAATGATCGTGTGCCACAGCTGCAACTGGAATCTCACCCCACATCAACAAATTTAAGAGTTAAAATAATTAGAATATGTGTATATTTCTTAGGAGTCCAGTTGCAGAATTTTCTCCATGTATAGTTTTTTATTATTACAGGAAATTTTAAACACATTTCAAACTATGAGAATGAAAACATTTTTGAATTTAATTTGAGTCTGAATATTTGTTACTCCTGGTATTGGTCTAATCCCACAAATAACCTCCACAAAGACAGACTTTTACAGCCCTTCAGAAACTCGCTGATTTCAGTGGTTTCTCTGCTACCTATTCAATAGATCACTATTACATTACAAGTTTAGAACTGCGCTCAGCAGAATATCTAAGAGCACACTTAAATCCATACTAACTCATCAGAGCACTCAATTGTAAGCATGTACTCAAACCCCTCCAGCATCAATATGACTTAAATATTTTACTGACTATGAGTAGATATTTCAGCTGGGACACTGGCTGGATGTGCCAACACACATACACCTCTAGCAAGGAATATGGAATATTTGTTGTGACTTACACTACTATTAAATTGCTGGATGTGGTTAAAAAACTGACATATTGCATTTGATCTAACACACTTATATTTTTACCTTTAAAAAAGTTTGTTAGAAACATAAGTCTTATACAGCATTTCAGTGATATTTTTCATAGGATTCAAGTATGATAAAGTCTATTATTGTATTGCTGTGTTGGACAAATTTGATAGAAACATATGGAAAGATGCCCACTTCAAAACAAACACCAGCTCTCAAAAATTTTTGAGACAAATATACATGGAAATAATTAAAAATTAATAAAAATCCAGGATATTTTAAGCTGATTTAATGGTAACTTACACTTTTTAAAACTAGATTAATTGTTCTGAAAACTGCAGAAAACCTGGGCCTGTAAATAGAGTACAGTTAAGATTGTTAGCCTGAAAGCGTTTGCTGTGTCTTAATAGTTACTGAATTTAAAAAGGTGAAATATTTCATTTTAATTTTTCACATGCTCCCTTTTGAACAGATTGCTAGATAAAAATTTACCCACATATTGCCTTTAAAAAAAGATTTGTGCCTCCAGATATAAAGGTTGAAAGAAGCATTTCTATTTTTATGGGAAGTGGAAGATACATAACATACTGCAAAATTTTCAAAACAAATAATCCGTAAATCACTAAAAATGAAAGATGGTATAATTCTGTTATAAATTAAAACCAACTGTTGAAGAAAGTAAAATAACAGTCCTTTGTGCATAGTAAATGTCAAAAGTAGTTATCCTCTTGTATGCAATCAGATAGCTGAAGTCGCTAGAAAAATTAGTTGTGTCGGTCACAGCCCAAACCAAAGGCCAGTTTTCTCTCTCCTTACTCTAAAAGCTCTCCAGTGAAAGAGTCATCATTCTTTAAATCCAGTTTGGTATTTCAATGTCTCTTTTTAATTCTGTACATTTAGAATTGTTAGTGTTTGGATTGGGTTCTGATAGTCTGACAGCTGCAGTAGTATTTGCAGTAGTAAATTAAACACAGAACTACAAGTTGCCTGATATTGTTACAACACCCTAACACAAATACCTGGGACAGTTGAAATAGCTTGGAAGAAAACCATTTAAAAATAACTAAGGCCCAAAACTAGCTCATATAGGTTGAAGTTCTCATATACTTTTGTGTACTGCTAGTGGTGTAACAAACTGGTTACACATGAGTGAGACACATGGGGTCTGTACTGAAGGCACTCACCAGCTGCCAGAAGAAAACCCCACCAGCATCTCGTTGTATGTATATCTGCAATTGCTCTTTCACATTCCACAGAACAACAGGGTAACTTTGGGTGAAATATTTACAAAATATTGTGATGTTACCAAAAGCCTTTTCCTTTTTTCTTTTTAGGTTAGTAGATTGTATTTACACATAAGGGCAGCAGACTTCACACAGTGTTTTCAAAACAAGAAAACAAGAAGCATTATGCAGACTGCAAAGGATAAAATCCCTATGATTAGCCTCTTACCTCTGCAAGCTTAAATGGAGTTAATAATCAGCTTTGCAGTCTGCAGGTATAGTTGAAAAGGCATGAAGAAATCTGATATTCTAGCCAATGTTGTACTCACAGAAGAGCAGAAAACCTGAGTTTACCTTAACTAATATTAATAGCAAAAGCAGTTTGAAGTTCAGGCTCTGTTCTCTGATGCAGTAGCCAGGGGTTTATGAGCAGCACCAAGACTAACAGGAATACTCCAGTGCTTATGGCAGCCTTACCAGAACTGTATAAAACCTAACCACAATTAAAAATGGTTTCAGTGGTTGAGTAATTTGATAATAACATTTGTTTTAATGCTCAAAAAGACAGATTCTATCTTCAAAAGACTACTTATCTTCAAATTATTTTTAACATAGAACTGGCAACACTGAAAGACTTTTTAAAAAAAAACCCAAAACACTATTTAAATTTATTTTGAACTTTCTGTAAATGCATCATTATATTAAAAGTAATGTTACAGGAACAGAGGAAATAAATTTTTATAAAATTAATACTATTTTTTTCCATTAACTATGTCACATAACTTCTCAGAAGACACTTCTTAAATTTTTTGTAAGTATTGTTATAATATATAGGAAGAAAAAAAACATTTGATTAAGGAAATTCTAGGAGGCTGTCCTTAATTCCAAGCCTTTGCATTAGCAAGGCTGTATAGTTGTTGAAGATGCCATCCAAAACTTTTTAATCACTGAGTTGTCCTCTCCACCACTGCTTTCAACCAGCACTAGCACAGGCTGTCTGAGGATGTTCTGGAGTTTCCATCATTGCAGATACTCAACACTCACCTGGATGGTCCCATGCAATCAACCCTAGGTGGCCCTGCTTGAGTAAGATTTAGACCAAATGGCCTCCAGAGGTCATTTCCAACCTCAGGCACTCTGTGATTCTGTGCTAACTCTGAATTTATCTTCTTTCCTAGTCTCTTCCTTAACTAAGAGTGTTCCACTAAACTTCCCTGAAAAAATTCTTGGACAAAACCTGAGTCATGCAATACAAATTCACTCTTTGGTTACTATTTTATGTCTTCCCTCTTCCCCTGAGGAGAAGGCAACCTAAGCCTACAGATACTATGAAGAATGTGGGACAGTCAGACTCATAAATGGCTTTTATACTGCTGATGCTGTGAGGCAAGCAAGCACAGCGCTTTGGGGTGCTCAAAGGGAGCTCACCGACAGACTGCCAGGTAAGCTCAAACCCATCCCATTGTTATTTGCTGTGCATAGAAAAAGTTATTTGGAGAAGGCATCAATGACAAGGTTTAAAGCAGTTCAACTTGAAGTGACCACAAAAACAACAATCTTCTTGGTCGCTGACAGAAACGCAAGGAGACACTAATACAGAAATGAGCTTTTGCTTCTTGTATTTAACAGAAAAAAAGCCTGTCTCAAAAAAAAAAGAGTTCAATGAACTATGCCCATCTGGTCCATCTAGCCCAAGGTATTGTAAATCTTAGAATATGCCAAATGGAGGCCATGAGCCTCTCAGCTTCAATGTTGAGCCACATGGCAAAAGCGATCCAACAGAGCACTGAAATCTGTGCAGTTCTGTTGTGCCTTTCTCTTATGGAAAAGGGAGCAGAGAAAATTGATAATAAAATTAAATTAAGAGATTGGCACTCAGCAACTGAAGTCCCCTACAATCTTTGTATTTAATTGTCTTTTTTCTGGCAGTATGAAGACTCAAAGCATTCAAAACAATTATCTTTGGAGAGCTCACTCCTCAGTCAGCCCAGAACAGCAAGAATCTGTCAGGAGCTGTAATAAACTCCCTTCCAACTGAAATGTACCTCTAGAATCCAACAGACAGTTTTGTACACAGAAGTACTATACAGCAGTTTAAAAGAGAAAAGTAAGAAGGAAAATTGCAATTAATGACAAAATTCCAAAAGAGTATGATAGAGCTACACAAAACCTTGTGATTCATACAGCAGTTCAAAGAAGAGCTAGTGGGCTCTGCACAGGCTTGTTGCACTCTGCATGGAATAGCAGAGAAATGGTAGATTGGGTCATAAATCTATGAGATTTAAAGCTCTACCTGAACTCCAAGATCCTGAAACATCTTCAAATTCCAGGGCTCAGGTGAATGTTCTTCTTGTGACTCCCACTCTGCAGTGGGGACAATGCCTAGAATTGGCCTTAACTGTCCTTAGTCCTTCTGATCTGCCTCTTGGAAAAACAAAATCCAACATACCAGCATTTGTTGCTCATATTATAATGCCTCAGTTATGCACAGATTTGAATCGCTAGAATTACAAGACTGGAATTTGTGTGTACGTGCATCTCTATCTTGACAATTTCTGTGTTAGAGCACATGGGTTCATTGACAATTCCAGACTCTGACATTCTTCTCACATTATTCACATATGTGTATTTCCATCTAAGATTTCTCAAAAAAAAATTTCACATGACAAAAAACATGTGAAACAGTGAGAGAAGCATTTCCCCACCACAGGTTACTCCCGGCCATCTCCCTGGCAGCAGCCAACAAATATGTAAGATGTTTAGAGTCTCTCTTTAAAAAAAAACTATGCACCTATACATTTTTATGTATACCTTATAGAAACAATCATGATTCACAGCATTCCTTGGGGATTGGGGTGAAATTTTCTTCTGGGTGTTTGACTGGAAAATTATCAACAGTTTTTCTGCATTCCCTCTCAAACTTGTGGTAAACAAGTACATTTTGAAAGAAAAAATAATCCTCCTTCATTGACCTGAATTGTGTTGTTCCACAACACTAGCAGGTTTCCCCACTCTGAATATCACTGTGAAAAAGACACTTTGTAGTACCAAAAACACGTTGAGCACTAGAATAGTGGGTCTTCTCTATGTCTATTATTTCAATTTTATTTTATTTTGGGGGCTGGAAAAGGAAGATTCTTTGCCGTTCAGAGTTTAGTGCAAAACTGTAAATGTAGGTTGCTTGGCAACAGCTTTTAAAGAGTGTTATTTGCTCTCAAAGAGACAAGCTGTTATTTCTTGCCTTTTAAAACAAAAACATAAAAGAAGAAAAAATGGAACAAAAAGAAGAAAAAGAAAAAAGGTAATTACTTCACCAGCTATTAATGTAAATGGCTCCTTTATATGCATACAGTGGTGACATGCAAGGTCTTCGTCCTCCCCACCACATGATTTCCAAGAGAACCTACAGCAAAGAAGTGGTTTTTCTACAAGAAGTGCAGCCAAGTGGAACTGACATCTCATACCAACTCAGAAAAATAAATTACATGCAAGACAATGCATCTCACAGGAGGGAAAAAGCTATTAGAGACCAAGGTTAAAGCAGCTCAAAAAAAATTTTTTTAGAAGTTCTTCCTAGCAGCCTCTTGGGGAAAAACTCTACCGACCCCTTTGCATATCCTCCCACCCAGCTGTTTAATCCTCTGTTTAGAAGAGGCTGTGAAGGAGCAGAGGCTCAGCAGCACCAAGCCCACAGAGCAGAATTAGGGAGACACAACCACAAGAGACAGGATCACTGGGCTCCCTGAGGAGGGCACCCCCCATCTAGAAAGCTTTCACACGTTTTCAAGAATTGAAGCCCAGAAAAACAAACTAGCTACAATTGACTGCCCAAGACAAAAATGCAATGGGTCCATAATTCCATCACTTCCATCTGCCTCCCTTTTCTTCCTTATTGACTATGTCACATCTTAAAACTGTTTTTGCTGAATTTTGTGCTTTTTGGTTTCATGAAGACAATGACCATTACATTGCATCATTAATATCAGCTATTATTTAACAGCAATAAGACATCTTACAAAAACCAGGCACACTGAAGGATCCAGGAAGTGATTCAAAATTATTTGTTATGTGCAGTTAGGGTTGCAACTTCACGTGACAGAATGTGTGGTTTATAAAACAAGCATACGTACTTCTCTCAGAGGAAAATTTATGCTGGGCAGCGATCCAATTCAGACTACAGAGGCTAAACATTTCAGAAGTCAGCATTTAAGGCACACGTATGTCCTCAATAGTCCTCTAGCTCAAGTATATCTATATATATAGATATTCTATCCACTCTAAGCAAGTAAGTCAGCTATCTTAGAGGTAAGATAGCTCTTAGAGGTAAGAGTCCACTTCATGAATGTCTCTGCAGAACAAATAGAAAGGAGAAAAATTGGTAATAAAAATTAATCTGCAGTTTAAAATTACAGGCCACAAATCAAATATACTATCAAGAAGATGAACTATGCAGCAGTTTAATATTCTTTTAATACTGACAGAGGAATAGAGTTTAATAATAGTCTGGTTTCTGTCAAAAATACTTTGCAGATGATGAAAGTTCCCAAGTCAAAACACAACAACTAGCTAGTCTTTAGAAAAACTGATACTCCTGAAACCATTATATGACTAGAGTTAGTGGGTTTCGTTTAATCTACCTGGAAAGCTTTGTACCCAGTGAATTTTAATATCTGTGAGCTGACCAAAAAAAAAAACAAAAAGTGTAAGTCAAGAAAGAAGCCAAAACTCACCAATTAGGCCTGAATAGTTTGTATCCTCTAGTATACTAATTGTGTTGCACCAGAAAAAAATTGTATTAAAGTGATGGACCTACATGTCCTTCAGGTCCAAACCTGAGTTACAGCATGTGGATTTAACATTTCTTATCTTTATTAAAAGTAATTTTCTAGTGTAAAAATGCAGTTCTAGCTATAATTGCTTAAGCATTTTGCAGCCTCTTTGATGGTCACCAAAACAGAGTCTGATTTTAATATCTTATATTCTCATTTTTAGATGACATTTCAGGATAAAATTTGCTTTTGCAGAGGGGAACTAAGATACATTCACATCAGAAAATGGATTAAGTGAAACTCCTTTCCTGCTGTGGTTCCAATACTAAAAGGAGAAACATCTTTTCTGATAAGAACATTAAAAACAGTTCCTAAATGAATGGTCCTAGGAATCTGTATCTACATTTTGTTGGAAAAATATAAAGAATGCTTTACAGTGCTACCAAAAAGAAACACACGTAAAACACGCAATTTTATTCCAAAAGGGTGGAAACTATCTTTTCCTTTGCTTGTCATTGAGAAATTACTTTCTTTAAGTCACTCTACAGACAAACATCTCACATGGTTACAAGAGAGAGCAATGAAGGTAAATGCCTGGAGTTGTATAGCTGTGATACTATACAATTTCACCATCGCCCCGGCAGTGGAACCAGCAGTAGTAGCACGACAAAAAACTTTTTATGGGCACTGGTAATAGCCCAGAACCTCCAATCGTCTCAGCCAACTTTTAATTTGTTGAGGTGTTGTGCAAGACCTTAATGATTGTAGCAGACATTAGGAAAATAGAATGGCAGATACATTTTAGGTGGGCAGCTGAAGAGCTGGGCTCTGCCAGGCCTCTCAACACAGCAATGGAAAAGTTGCATCCGTGTCTTAATTCAATTTTCTTTCTAAAGCAATATACAGGGGAATATGGTGAAAATTAATGAGCTCTTTTTGCTTCCATAGAAGTCATAGTTGAGTCCAATAAAGCCTGCAATGTTTCTCCAGTGTGGCCCTAGTGTCAGTCAATCGGGTACCAGGTACCTCAGTCCCCAGACATGCATTTTCCCCACCAAACTGTCAATACCGTTAAGAAGCATGTAACGTGTGCAGCAGTTACTTTTTCAGAAAGCAATCTTTTGGCTTATTTCAGACTGCAATTATTGCCAGAGTCAGATTGAACAAGTTAAAGTTTTTTTCCCAGAGCTGGAGTTAGAGTAAATATGCATCTCTTTAGACTGCTCAGCCCTCTATAGCCCATGCACAATATAATAAGTGTCAGATTCAGAGCAATGATAGTGGTCATTCAAATTCTCTACTGCAGAAGAAAAGATGAAAGGAAAGAAAACCATCAGCAGACTGACTTTGAGTCCTAAAGTTAGTATATGAGCATTGTCAACATCTTTATTGGGTGGCTGAAGGTCTTTGGTTCCCAAGCCATTAGACCAGGAATGAGCAATCTGGTCTCCCCAGAGAGCACCTACTTCCAGCCTCTCAAGACAGGCAGCGGGCACTTGCTTGACAGAACCTGATTAAGCAGGGGCATTGTTCATTTTGCATGGTAACATACTGCTAAAAATGTTAACACAGCCAGAAACTTGGGTTCACATCCTTTGTTTAAGCAATTTGAAAGGCCCATATTCCTTCTCAGGTGTCCCAAGGCACTGCTGGATCTAAAAGGCATTCTTAATTTTTATAGCCCAAATTAGGCTGAAGTGTAGAAAAGAAGCTAGAAAGAAGAGCAGGCAGTGGAGTCTATTTCTGTAGCCTGGAATCAGGCTACAAGGTGAAGGTGAAGATTGTAGCTTTCACTCACTGTTTCCTGGATTGTTTACACATTTGTAAGACTCTTTTTTCTTTCTTTTTCCTTTTTTTTTCCCCCAAACTAAGAACAAAATAAGCCAGGAAATTCTTAGTTAGAGCTACTCAGCACAATATTTTCCAATTGCATATTCACTAAAGTGGAACAAGAAAACCAGGAAAATTATGGAACTCTCTGTACCATGAGACACCTTTTTCAGGAGGCATAAAATGTAGCTGGAGGCAAGATTCTTTTTTTGTCAGAACTTTAACCAAAAAAAAATTCCAGAGTGGTGGTCACTTGATTTTCCATAACATAGGCGTGAACTCTGGCTTGGGGTTTTTTGCATTCTCATTGAGGGACTGGTTTTTGTCTGTTTAAAAACTATGATTACTTCTCAAATAGCATCACCAATCAACATTTGGGGCTTTTGTGGTTCTGACTGCAGCTAAATTGTAGCAATAAAATTACAAAAGACCATTTTTGACATTATAATATGAAATCAATATGTACTACACGTGGAAACAATAACATTTATATAAAAATACTAATTACTTTCATTTAACTTAGCCTTCTTACAATCAGAGGCACATCCATCAGCAAACACACTCTGCATTACCTTAGTAATTCCATCTGAGGTTTAAATAAAGAATTTGTGCTTTGATACTCTTTTGATATTTGGATAGCATTCAGATTTATATTAAAATTTTTTGTGAAGTGCTATCCTTGCCTGTAAGCTGCCCGTTAAATTTATCTTTCCAGTAACAGCCTAAACCAAACACAGATTTGCACTTCAGTACAAACTAAAAGGTAGGAATTAGCATTATCTGTTGATAATGAAAAAATACATGTGCTGAAAAAAGACGCTTGAGTCAATACAATCAATGAGTAATGCAGTGGGGAGGGAGAGGCCTGAGCTGATCTGACCCACTGAAATGGGCTAGCTCTGTTTATCTTGAGAATAAAAATGCCAAAATAAACTGTTGCCAGCCTCCCAGGCTAGTATTTCACCCAGCCACGGAGGGATACTGGCATAGCAACACTGCCTCCACAACAGATAGGACTTCTAAGTGCTGGACCAGACTGGGCAACACCCCTAGAGGAAATTTTCCTTCTCCCTATTTCTTTCATGAATGTTTTTTTCTTTTCTGCAGTCCTCCTTTCTACATCAGAAACTTCCACTGGTTTTCTAACATGAAATAAGCTGTGTGAACCCTCTCCAGCCTATAGTAAAGTGGACAGAAGCATGATTGAGTAAAAGCACCTAGATTTGGAAAGTATATTTCCAGAAATTTAAATCAAAATTTAAAACTTGGCAAACTTTGATCAGCCTGAAACCTTCTCCACAGAAAACATTTAATGCAATTTTTCTATCACTGCCTGGAAAAGGTAGCTGCTGAAGTGCTCAGAGAAACAGAATTTCTCCTGTTTCAGGCCCCCTCTGTAAAGCTAATTGCTGGAAATACTGTTAGATGACACAGCAAAAGGATTGTAATAGCTTTTCTTTACTGTATTTTTTGCCTTTTCAGGATGAGCTATTAGAAAACATTCTACTTGTCTTTCTCTTTTCAAGGGTTTCTCCTGTTGACAGGAACATTTACATGAAAATACAGAACAGGCACTGACTGACACTGTGTTGAAGCTCATGAAACTATCAAATTATGCTAGGTTAGAATAAATGTCATTGGCATACAGGAAGATAGCATGCTCACTAAAGCTTCTGCATTATTAAGTTTTAATATTTACTTAAAATTAATTAAAGATAGTATAACAGTCATTCAAAATTAGGGAGTTTGGTTTGGGGTTTTTGCATAGAGAAAGGGAAACTACGATTTATTTAAACTACTGTGACAAACGATAGCTGATTAGTTTTGCCACATCTCACATTTCTAATGGAGATAGGTTTGAGATTAAGCTGAGAAATGTATTCCAGTGATGAGGGAGTTATTTCCTATTCTGTGTTATTACATCATGTAAACAAAAACACCTGTGCATATGGACATTATGGTGTGAGTCAAGAACAATGGATCAAATGCTAATAAAATCTCAACTTTTTTAAAACTACTTATAGTCAAGATGTAGCATGGCTGAATCTCAAAGCCTGTTACAGGAATGACCTGCAAATCTCACAGCAACAAACAATTCCTTTTTCAGGTCAGGTTGAGAATGGTAAGTAAAATTCAGGATGCAGTGAAAGAAAGGCTTGTCCAATATTTTCCAGAGATGTAAAAGGAACGGGAACAATACAGATACAGCCTCCTGACCACAAACCATTTGAACCAAATAGAGTGGCTGAGGCAGTCTTGGAGGGTGAAGGCCCAGGTACCAGTAGTATTCTTTCCTTGGGAAAAGGAAACGGCAATTTTCGACTCAGCAAACGGCATTTTAAGGTTGTTCCCAGCTAAAAATGAAGAACTTCTTTGAGAATGCAGGGATATAAATTTGGGACCAGGCATTCATGAACTGATACAGAGCACTGTAATAACACAAAGAACAATGAGAGCTGTCTCCCTCATCAAATGAGCCCCAGGCAATTCAGGGAACAAGTGGGTATATCAGTAAGGGGATGTAATGCACAGATATGTGTGAAAAGTGCCATTTACTGAGAGAAACAGCATCAAATGAAGAATGGAACAACTTTCTGACACTGTAGAAACTGGTAAAAACCAGACAAATGGCAGGTGTCAAATATGGAAATACAAAGAGGAGTGCAGATAATAAGGGATAAAAAAGAATTTTTTTTTAAAAAGGATAACTAAGTATAAAGGTTATACAAGTTCATTTGAATGAAGATTAAGACCATTATTTAAACAGAAAAAGAGAACAAATGAATGATGTGGCACCTAACACTTTTCTGGCGTCTGCCTTCAGTAAAGGATTTTAATCAGTGATCACCACAATTTTTTAACAAAAGGAAAAAAGAAGAGAGAAAATTCTGGAGTTCTAATATAAAGTATGGGTATCCCTTTTACTAGTGTGAAGATATTACTCCTTAGTACTAAGAAATAAATGGAGGCAGTCCCAGCACCATTAAGAATTTTCTTGAAGATACCATTAATGACTGAAGTACTGGAGGAAGATGGGGAGAATTGGAGGGATGAAGGCAAATCCACAAACTGGGTTTGGATTTTTTTGAAATGTCCTTCATCTTTACTTCTCTTGTCCAGTTGCAAACATTGTAGATACATATTGCCTCTTCACAATTTTCTCTCTAATTTTTGGTAAAAATTGTTTTTCCACTACAAATTGTTGTGGACATTGTAAGCAGAGACCTTTTACTTTATGTCATTAAACATTCTAAGTCAAGAGAATTTTTGGAAAAAGTAGGAATTACAAGATCTTGCTGGTGGTTATTAATTACCAGATGCATAACTTTCAGCTTTTTTTCATTTAGGAACTCATGGGAAATGTCACATATCATGGACATTTGCTGTGCATGGTTTTTCATTCATTACAAGAGAGCAGAATAAGAAAGTTTACCTGAAAAAAAACCCCACAATCTTCCACAATACAGACCATAAGAATAAAATACCGTATCAATATTGTTGTGTTTTAACTCAAAATACTGAAACACTCCTAAGGTGAAGCAATTAATATTAATAGGGTCACTCTCAATTTACCAACTGGGTTAACTCTGCTCCAAGTTAAAACAATATTGATGTATCTGACTGCACAGAGAAAATTCTGGCACGGGCCAACAAGTCCGTTCTCTAGTGATCCATTTTTCTTCAGAGAAGGGCAGACTTGTCAGATATCCATGCTTCAATGAACATTGTCAAGGACAGAAAACTTATGTAATTTGAATTTGTGCTCTGATTCATAAAACCTTTGGTCTGAGATTTCTAGTATAACTTGCTACTTGAAGGAAGACAAAGGTTCAGCATCCTAAGAACAGATCCACAGTGAAGGAGAACATAAATCAGTATCTCCCCTTATACCTCATGGAGAAAAATGCATAAAGCATCTGTTAAAAGACAGGCAATATCTTTAGCTGAAGCTGGGAAAATCATACAGATAATTCATGCTTTGGCTATCTAATACTGAAGACATATTTAGCTCTATCCTCAAAGTCACAATTCTCCTAAAAGCCGGCTCTGGTGCTTAAGCAGAGAAGTGTTTGTTTAGCTTGCTGAAGCAATTATGAGGACCAAATCAAAATAGCAGTACTAGGAATAATATACCTCTTAACTATTTTCTTCTTAAGGTAAGAGCAGCTGCACTGGATTTTATCTAGGGAAAACACCCAGTTTCAAATAAAGCTATGTGGAAGAAAGTAGAAGGCATGAAATGTACTGTAAGTCATGAAATACTAATGGAGTTTGAGCAGCCTGGTCTAGTGGAAGGTGTTGGGAGGAGGTAGCAGGAGAAACTGGACAAGATAATCTTTAGGGTCACCTTCCAGCCCAAATCAATGATTACATTTTTCTTCCGTGGCTGGTCAGGGACATGATGTATGCAACAGTTCTGGGACTTTTGAGAGGCTAAAGCGATGTTATAATTCAGATTTTGAGAACAAAAAGTATTGTAGAACTTCAGCAATTTCTTTGCTACTCCAGTCCCCAGTCTATGTTCATTTTCAACCCTCAACTTTATTTTTCTACTCACACACCTTTCCAGGGACTCACTTCACATCTGCCCACAAAGCTAAAGTCCTGATCCACCTGCTGCTTAACTTTTTCATGTGGATCTGTTTTCACAAAAGCCCTTGGCTTGACAATTGCACAGGTCAAATCACAACATTCTCAGGACACAGAAAATAAGGCAGCTCTCTCCCTATGCTGTAAGTTAGATAAACAAACTGATTTTGCAAATATCTCTGCAATTTTACAGAGCATCTTCTCTGGGTGTCATCCCCTTTCTTCTAGGTATCTGTTACATAATGGCTGGGTTTTTTTTTAATAGGCCCTTTATACTGAAGATCATATCATCATATTTGCACTTTACCATACCTGCTTGTATTTTTTTTTCCCTCAGACTTATGCAATAATGAGAATGCTGAGATAATAATGAAGGAAAGTTCTGAATCAGAGCGGTAGGGTATAGAGGGCATTAGTTCCTGCATTCAATATTAAGAGAAAGAAACCAAGGCAGAACTAGACAAGGCAGCTGGAGAGACAAAGCACAGCTAGAGAAAGATACTGAAAAAACAAGCTGGAGGAAACTGCTGACTTAGACCCAGCATTAGAACCAAAGAAAAGACCTGTGGAAATGAGGGAAGTGCAAAGCAGGGACCAAAGGCAGAACAGGCAATATTAGGAAGTTAAGGCCAAAAATAGAAGCAAAGAAGGAGGGCAGATGCACTGCAGTAGCCAGAGGAAGGTCTGTGTACCACCTGGCATCAGAGGTGTTCAAATCTTCTTTGGGAGAGTCAACAGAAATACAAAAACACCATTAAGGAACTCACACTTCTCTTCCTACCATGAAAGAAAACAGAGTTCTTTGATCAATGGGGACATAAAATCTGTCCGAATAGGGACCAAACACCACTTACAGTTACAAAGAAAGTGAAGAGTACCACTGATTAATTAGAAAATTAATTTTCTAGAAATGAATATACAAATAAAGGGTGGATATGGAAGGGTCAAGCAGACTTTGATTGTAAACAGCAAGATTTTTCATAATAATAGGTTTATGGAAAGATCTGAGAAAAAGATACTAATTTTTCATATCCAGAAGTGTAGGCATACACATACATAGGTAGGAGGGAGCAACTCCTACCAGAAGGACTGAAACTTTGTCTTAGTCTCTGCTTGAAAATGAAGGCCTGCTGATATCCAGTCCAGTGGAAGCCATTTCAGGCAGCAAGATAAAATAGTGAAACCCATGACTTGGGGAGAAAGGGTAGAATTTCTACCAGAAGTATTGTTTAGTTCTTCTATACAAATTCAGCAGAAAAATATTCAATTAGCTTGATGGCAAATTAATAAAGCATGATAAACTTGGCTTGAAATTTCGATTGGCTCATTTTACTTGTTCATTGACTTTTGGAGAAAAATTATAGTTCTTTCCAAAATTAAGAGATGCACCAAGTCCTTTCCTTCGAGGCTAGCCAGCAGAGAAGAGTATCAAGCAGTAACTATTGTATCCTGTGTTTGAATTGTCTATCATTCAAGAGTTCCACTCTTGTGGACAGACAGTGTCAGACAGGTGTTGGTATGCCAATGACTCAGTTTGATTAATTACTTTCAGCAAAAGATATACCAGTAACTCCCAAAGTTCACAACTAATATCAAAGTTTTACAAGTTGACTACAAACACAAAAAAATATTTTCAGTCATTTTCTACATTGCACATGCTTGAAAAGAACAGAGTTTGGCAACAAAGACTTTCCTTTATTCCTTCTCCCTCTTTCAAATTATTGAGTGTGGTTCCTGTTTTGACCAGCCAAGTATGAGTTCTTTTCTTCTTTGTAGCAAATTGTTAAAGAAGGTGGCAAAATTATTCATACTAGCAATTAGATGACTCAATGTTTATCTGTACCCAGTATTTGCAATAAGGTAATATGCATTTTAGCTGGTTGTTGGGTGGTGACATCATTGCTGTCCCATTGCAGTTACTATAGAAACACAACTGGGCTTTTTACAGGCCAGGTAACAGAAAAGCTTCTGTTGAGATTTGCTTATTTCTAGTTTTGAAACGTGACTTGTCAGCCAAAATATAAGATCTCATCACCATGTACCTGATGGAAAACAGAAGTATCAAAGGCCATCTATGTCCTAAGAATTGTGGATTTAGTAAGTTCACCACTAAATGATCAGCTTTTCCTGCAGTTCAATCCATATTAAACAGATCATAACACCAGCTGGGGAAGGTTTTACTCTGAAGTGAACTGAGTACACGTGGATATCCTCACACCAGCTTAAAAAAGCGAGTCCAAATTGTGTTTATACCTCTCCATCACACGTATATTTAGATGCTATCATCTGCATGCATGCTTTCCAGTTGCTTACAAAAGCCCAAGCAAGCATTAAAGGCAGATAGACTCCTGTTTAAATCTCACATGAAAGTGAAAATATTTAAGAGATCTTTTGGATCTTTGTGGATTTGAGTCTGCACTAGACCCTGCATTTCTATAAAACTCATATTGCATATTCTCTGGGGTCATATTCCCTAAGCATGCCACATTTTCTGAGTGTGCAAGGTTTAGTATCTTGCAGTTCAGGAGAGAAGATACTACAAGACTAGGGTTGACCCCTTTCAAAATATGATCATAAGTGAAATCACACTTTATATATTTTCATTGTTTGGTGTAGAAATTTTCATCACAGTTGTGAAAGAAGGCAATCGTACAGGTTTCAGAATTTAGTTTTGATTCAGTAGGTTTGAAATTTAGAAACACAAAAGTTCTCTTTCGAGGAAAACAATGCTGTACAAAATCATTTGTGTGGCTTGTGGTTTGGTATTTCATAGGAAACAGTTATTTTAAAGTTGTTTTGAAAGGAGAAACTAAGACTCTCTGCTTTCATAGAAGATCTAAAAGTGTCTCTTCACCAGCGCGAGCCTCAAAAAAATCTTTCAGAAGCATTTTTATTCAAATCAATATAACCTGTATTCCATGCATTGTACAAGATGCTACAGGACTTAAAAGAGATACACTGGTTGTGATTCAGTCTGAAAGCATGAAACCTTAATTTTTGTGGGTACATGGAGGTGTGTTTACTCACATGCCTATAAGCAAGTTAGATGCCAAAGTTGCAGTTATAAAGAAACTTTAATCAAATGCAGGCAACAGAGACTAGATGATATTTCAGGTAGCATGTGTCTGCTTTAGGGGACTGGACTGGTTTAAAGGTTGTCTTGACTTGCTCTGCAGTAACTGTGGTGAGATCTCAGTCATATGACACTCTTGGACACCTGAGACACTTCAGTTTATATGTCTTAAAGTTCAACCACACATGTGAAAAACAGGATATAATCATTATATATTAGAATAAACCCAATAAAGGGGGCAGTTGTAAGGGCAGTAGGAGCTAAAACATTCCCCTCTTCCATAGTAGTGCAGTATGCTTTCATCTTTCATCTGGAAACCCGAAATTCAGCTTTGAGTATATGAAACCTATATGAAACCCCAGGTTCATACAGAAAAGAAGGTTAAAGGGTCTTGGTGTCCAATTAAAGACATTTTTGTCATGTGATAAATGAGCTACTGGTGAGACTTACTGGAGACTGGTGCCTTACACCCCTCTAACAGCACTTACCAGCTTAGTTCAAACTCAAATATATTCATAAAAACATAGGATCATAGAATATGGGGAGATGGAAGGGACCCATCAGGATCATTGAGTCCAACTCCTGGTCCTACACAAGACATCCAAGAATCCCATCTGGTGCCCGAGAAAGCTGTCCAAATGCTTCTTGAGCTCTGTCAGGCTTGGTGCTGTGACCCTGGAGAACCTGTTCTAGTGCTCAACAGACCTCTGGGTTAGAAACCTTTTCCTGATCTCCAGCCTAAACCTCCCCTGACAGCTTCATGCCATTTCCTTGGTTCCTGTCACTATCACCACAGAGAAGAGATCAGTGTCTGCCCTTCCTCCTCCCTCACAAAGAAATTGTGACAGCCATGAGGCCTCCCCTCATTGTCCTCTTCTCTGGGTTGAACAGACCAAATGACCTCAGCAGCTCCTCAAAGGGCTTCCCCTCCAGACCCTTCACCATCCTTGCAGCCCTCATTTGGACACTCTCTCTAGTTTGATGCCTTTTTTATGTTGTGGCACCCAGAAGTGCCCCCAGCACTCAAGGTGAGGCCACCCCAGGGCACTTGGCCCTTGCCCAGCTGGCCATGCTGTGCCTGGACATGGTTGGCCCTCCTGGCTGCCAGGGCACTGCTGGTTCATGTTCAACTTTCCACAGAGCAGGGCCCCCAGATCCTTTTCTATAGTGCTCTCTCCAGCCTCTCATTCCCTGGTCTATACACACAACCAGGGTTGCTCCATCCCAGGTGAAGAGTCAAATTAATTAAATTTTATGTACTTCCACACCTTTTTAAATTAAATAAATTTTATGTACTTCCACAGCTTTTTTTTTTTAAATTCAGGTTAAAAACAAAAAAAAAAAATGGAAAACCAAGCAGAATGCATTTTAAACTTTACCATAACAACATTCAAATGCACTTTTTCCTAGAAAAAAATATTAAGCAGATTTTTCAAGTGCTTTTTTTTTTGAGGATGAAACACAGTTCCAAAGTAGACACTGCTTTTTATCTGTGTTTTTGTCTCTTTTTATCAGAAATGGATCCAAAACCCACAGGAGATATCCTTTAATTACAAACTACAACCAACCTAGCACAACTGCACTATCTTTTTTTAGTTCAGCTATGTTAAAAGGCTACACTTCCTTTTGTAGAACCAGGTTTAGCAACTCTGTTTTGAGACTGAACAAGCAGCATTACAGATTTTTAACTACTGAACTCCTAGAGAGAAGCTTATCTACATTTCCAAAAAAATAAAGAAATGTTTTTGTATTATTTTCATGCATGTGTACTATTCCTTAATAAATCATTAGGTTTTAAGCCATTCTGAAAAGTGAATCAGGTAATTATTTCCAATGTTAAGGAGTATATATGAACTTTTATTCAAATAAATGCAAATTAAAATATCCTATATTCTGTTGATGTGTTCTTGCATTGGTGAACAATTACATGAATGTTTCCACTGAAGTCATCTTGCCAACTTCAGCAATGAAGTGTTCAGCTAGATGAGTAAGAGACAGACTCTGTAACTTAATTTTCTTTCTTTTTTACATTAATACAAGTAAAATCTGTTGGCTAATAGTCTAGTAAACATTTCAATGATGAAAATTAACAGTATAAGCAGTTTTGGTTAGACATAAAAAGTGATAAATTTTGTCAAATGAAAACATTTTTGGAAATCCTAAGTGACTACCAAAGGAGGATTTAGAGAAAATGCCGACACACACATAATTGCAGTAGTACCATCTCTGTGCAACCATGCATTTATTATGGTATTTAAGCAATGCTATCTCCCAAAATTAATAGCACTGAATGGCTTACAGTACACAATGAAAAATAATTCATTCTCCTTTAAAAAACCTTTTGCAAAACATACTTGCCCTCTGATTTGATTAAAATCATATAAATGTCAGTCTTTCCTTTTTATTTGTTCACATTATTTATTAAATGCTTAAATCTTTTATTTATATGGGGTTGTGTAGGTAATTTATTTATAACAGAGGTTATTTAACTGGTCTAGCAGTGAATTGTGCATGAGATCACCTGTGTCCATAGAAAACTCAACTGCAGTGATTCAGATCTCATCAAAACACAATCAGCCTTTGAGCTGTGACCTTTGATTTTGCTTTTTATATAAAGGGTTAAGAGGGTCCCAGTACAGAGGATGCCACCAGTTATGCCATGTACTCTAGATATGGGTTGCCTATCTGTTGTTTGCAAGTTACAGATGTTAATTCTCATTACTTACACTAAAAATTTTGTTAAGGACAAAAGGAACACATCTTATATGCAAACCTAAGAATTTATTGGCAGCTTAATTAGTCTTAACTTGATCCATTATTTTTAACCTCATTGCAAAGATATTAAAATTTTATTACACATGTAATATGGTATAAAATGTAGTATGATGTATTGAATACATATGATTATGCACAAATCAAATTATATATATCCAAGATTTCATGTTTTTGGTGTATTGTTGACCTTCTTAAGGTCAAAAGCTTGGTGGGGGGAAGAGGGAGGGAAATGAAGGGATGCAAGGGAGGGGAGAAAAGTAGGGGAACCTGCAGTATCCAGAGAATTTTTTCCAGGAGGATAGCAATGTGGATGGTTCNTCTCATTACTTACACTAAAAATTTTGTTAAGGACAAAAGGAACACATCTTATATGCAAACCTAAGAATTTACTGGCAGCTTAATTAGTCTTAACAACTTGATCCATTATTTTTAACCTCATTGCAAAGATATTAAAATTTTATTACACATGTAATATGGTATAAAATGTAGTATGATGTATTGAATAGGTATAATTATGCACAAATCAAATTATATATATCCAAGATTTCATGTTTTTGGTGTATTGTTGACCTTCTTAAGGTCAAAAGCTTGGTGGGGGGAAGAGGGAGGGAAATGAAGGGATGCAAGGGAGGGGAGAAAAGTAGGGGAACCTGCAGTATCCAGAGAATTTTTTCCAGGAGAATAGCAATGTGGATGGTTCCCTCCTCCTCACTTAGAGTAGTTTTGAGGTTTGATAACATATTCTACAGACCTTATTTTTTCTTCATTGTCCAGCAAGACCACAGAACAAATCAATTTGCCAGGTTTTTGGGGGCTTTGGTTTCGTGTTTTTGGTTTTTTTTCTTTTAACTACTCTTGGTAAATCTGTTTCTGGTATAACAAACTTGCCATGGTTTCATTCCTTTGCTGAGAGCTGCTTAAAACCCAGAGTCTCCAGTAAAGTCTCTATCTGGTGCTTTAAGACCTGTGTCTGTCACCTGTGCCTTTATTTCTCCGTGCTGCACTTCATTGTAGCCTTAGAGCTGATTAATTCCACACACAATTAACATTATTTATTGTATGCTAATTGCAGAAAAAGCAATAATCATCATGACCACACAATCATAGAAAGCTAAACAAACATCAAAGAAAGTAGATGGTAGTCACCTGGTCATTAGATAAGTAGTGCTGCAAGCTAAAATGAATCTACAGGAAGGCCAAAATAGAGCCTAAGGGAAAATCTGTGGCCTATTACAAGCAAAAATGTCCTCAAATTTACTGGGCTACAAGGTTGCATATGTCGTTTGAAGAGACAAAAATAAACTTAGCTGGTGGTTTCTAGGACAGAAAAAAAAAAAAAAAAAATCAGTGACAGATTTTTACAGCAAAAGTGCATCTGGAATCCACCTCTGAACACCATATGCGAGATAAAGCTGACAGTAAAATGCTTGAAGTTAAGTCTGTTGTGGTTGAATTATGTATTCATGAAAGGTCCAAGAAATTATGTAAGTCTCTTACATACTGATACACACAAGGACGTATTTATATGTCTAGTTGACTATACCATACTTCAGAGTAACAAGATGTACATGTATAGTATTTTCAAGCACATCGCTGTCTTTCTCAATCCCTTTTGACTCATCTGCTTAGCTGAAAAATAAAACAGACCAAATTCCTAAGGAAAAATCTGAAAAAGGATTTAAAACTTTGGCTTCAGAAGTCTCAAAGATAACTCGCTCTTCTAGTCTTCTATCTGGTCCCATATGGTCATCAGAAATCCAGAGCAGTTCCCTTCACTGCCACTTGGACGATGTATAAGATTTCATGGGGATGGTGCTGTGCAGGCCCAGAAGTCAGACTCAATGATCCTTGTGGGTCCCTTCCAACTCAGCTGAGCCTGTGACTTTGTGATTCTACAGTGTGACAGGCAAAATTTTTCATACAAACATTTTCTTATCCTAATCGCTACACATTGACACTGTCATGGGATTTCTTCCATGTATGAGTACTTCCTTCCTGCTGTTTCAACCACCTTCCATCTACATCCATATCTATTTTCATTGTTTACTTATAAAATTTTAAAACAAGCCCACACTACGCTAGGTCTGTGATTAAAATATTTATGGATGTTGCATAGGTGTCATGGGAACCAAAAAAGGAAGCTGTGATTTGTATATCCACCAGGTTGCTAAGCAAAGAAGCATCTCTTCCTTTACAGAAAAAAAAAAAAAAAAAAAAAGGAGGGTCCACTGCAAAACCCTCATCTCA